>JAHPZR010004490.1:0-20000 GCA_019787425.1 Platygyra sinensis
CATTCTTCCATTGAGTATCAGTTTTTTTATTGTTCTGAATGGTTTTCTGCAAAAAAATGGAGAAAATTCAGCCTTTACGGGCACACGTCGGTTCACAAACCAAGGGGGTGAAAAAGGGACTGTGCACGCACACGGGAAGTTTTTACAGGGGAGGATTACTTAGGCCCTTTACGTTGAGCGATACCAATTTAAAGACCTCGCCCATTAAATGTTATGTTCGTTTCAAAATTGAGAGCCGCATCAGAAGCCAAAGACAAAACAAAAATAAATGTATGTGCTAATGAACTGCAAATTTAGCTCCAAATTTAAACAAATAAACAAAAGAACTTTTAGTGAGGGTGCAAAACCTAAGTAAATGAGATTCACCAATGTTGCTCGACATCTATGAATAGCTATAATCCTACATGCATACGTAATTAGAGAAAAAAGAAATACAAAGAAATTTCCTAAATAAACAAGTAACATAAATACACAAATTGTTTGTCTGACGTGCATTAAGTCCCATCAGCCCTCCATCTACTAAAGCTTATACGCTATTCATTATTGAACCGTAATAAGGAAGATTTTCAGTTTCAGTCCCATTATATACTTGGCCGTTGATGATCAATTTGTCCACCTTGAAGAATGCCGATTGTTTTTCTTGCTTCGCTTTTTTTAGCACAGGGTACAATTTCGTATGAATCGCCTCGATTTCTTTAGGGTAGTCATGCGAAATTCCAATTTTGGTACCTTTTAAATTTTTAACTTTAGACCAAACGAACTCCTTATCTTGATAAAAACTAAATTTAGCAATAACAGGCCTTGTATTCGTGGACCTCCGCGGGTTGCGCCGGGTTGGCAAGCGATGTACTCGTTCAAATCTAATTTCATTCATATCCAACCTTGAAATTTTCATTTTCTCTTCCATCATTGAACGAACCAATTTTTCTGTATCTCGTGGTGTCTCACCTTCAATTTCCTGGAGGTTATAAATCTTTATACTCTCCCTTCTAGTGTACGCCTCCAGTTTGATATTGCGGCATTTCAACTGTTGAATCTCCGTGTTGTGGTTCTGCATCTCCTCGGTACCACTTGCTGTCTGAGAGCACATGTTGGCTACACAAGTTTTTAGGTCTGTTAGTTCCTTTCCCGTGTACTCGGCGGCCTTTCTTAGCTGTTTGTTTTCTTCTTCTACCACTGTTAAACGGTCTTTCACCGATGCTATTTCCGTAAACAAATCTAAAAGTTTATCGATCTTGGCAGTGTGTCTTGGCCTCTAATTTGATGATACTTGCCGAGGCATCGCAGCAATGGCCGGACACACAGTCCTCGTCCGTTTGGGAACCAGTATTTTCTCGCTGTCGTTTACGCGGAATACACTTTTCTTCGGTGTTTAAAGCGGCTTCGTCGATCTCTTCATTCATTTTGCTAGTAGACGGAGCACTGAATTAAAATAATTCACATATCTATAAGACTTCTAACAGAGCGACCAAAAACACGTCCTTCACCATGCTCTGCCACAATTTGTATTATTTTCAAGTTACTTGTTTTAAAATCAACGCTTTCCTTTGACGAGAAGTAAATTCACCGTCTGCGGTGAATACAATGACCTATATTTTACAGAATCGTTTTGTTTTGGACTCCTACCAAGTTTTAGGCAGAAGGTTTACCAAACAAGAACGAAACACTGTTTTGCTCTCCAGTGTTTTGTTTTTCAACTCGAAAGCACATTCATGCACCACATAAGCTTTTCTGACAATAGTAGGCTCTAGTTTTCCAACAAGCAATATTTCTACGTCAGGGATTACAATCAAACAAGAAAACAAATATATGGTAAGAACAAATGCTAATGAACAAAACGGCAGAATCAGCGGAGTAAACAGCCAAATTATAAAACAACACTTTACATTCAACTATGAAGTGAACGTACTGTACCTGAATCTCTGAAAAAAGTTAAGTTGCGTTTTACTGATCTTCGTGACCGGAATGGCTTTAGACTTACAACTTAGAAAACTGCAAATTAAGAGTCAAGGTGCTTATCATCTGCTCAAAAACACAAACCGATCACAAAATTAATTATACTGTCAGAATACGGACCAATAAGAAAGCTAAGGTGTGGTGGTGTTGCCCGACATGAACAGCTTTTAACATTAATTAAACAGTGTTTCTATGTGTTGGATCCGAATTGAGTATGGGAAGATAATACTAATACTAATAATTCGAAAAGCGATGATTATTTAATTCTCTGTTCCTATACACTGTCAAGAAGTCACCTCTAAAAAGGATGCCCATTTTCCCATCGAATATCGTCTTCACACTCTAGCTAAGCCAGATCAAAAATTGTTCTTTTGAGTTCTTAAGCGGCGGTTCTTCTCCATAAAATTTTAACCTCGTCAAGTTTTTACACTAAAAAATATTTATCTTTAACTGAGTTTTTCTGAGAACTTCCTTTGGAAATGGTTAAAGAAATTAACCACGATATAAATGTAAAACCACGGTAACAATGTCATCGGTCTGCTAATGCAGTTTGTACACAGAAAAGAGATCTTTGCCGTTTCGTCGCAATAGAAGCTAAAAAAAATCAGGCTTCAATAGGATTCTTGGCTATTTTGCGGTGGGTGGAAACGCCGACCATTGTAAGTTAAAAAATAAACTATCAACAGATATCTGAATTCAAAAATGAATGCTATGTACATGAGCTGCGGATGAGTCGAGACAGTAAGCCTAACACTCCGGGCCAATATATAAACTTCAAATGCTTTACAGAACGCGGTACATGTAGACAGATGTTTACATGGCATCGCAAACTCCATGTTTAGTTTGCTTATTGCCTTTCCTTATCTGTATTAGATCAGACGAGTTTATTAGTAAAGTAGGATAAAACGTTTACGAAGAGTAAACATATTCGACCCAGTTAACGAATAAGGTGGCCCTTGTCACTATGGGAAATTCTGAATTCATCCTTCGCGACAATTTTGTTATTTATTGCACATAGAACCCTGACGCTATCGTTCGTTGATATTGGCACAGTGGTGTTGTCACCTAAACGCTCTTGTTAACAGACATTTTCTTTAATATGAATGCTCGCGCTATAACTTCCTTCAAATTATTAGCAATTAAATACGTCCATTAACAGTGATAACATATCTTCTGCCTTGCATCATCTCGTTTGCCTCCAAATCAAGCTGACAACGATTTGAAAACTTGACGAAAGATTAACTAATTTCCTAGCCCCGTTTTATGGGCTGCGCTCACTACAGTGCTTTGCTTGAATAATTTCTAGCTGTTGTTGATTTCAACGGGAAATTCCTTGCAAACGTCTCGGCTACCAGAAGCGAAAACACAAGAGAAGCATCAGCGAACACCTGAAACAAAACCGCAACAAATTTGTCAGTGTTGACTTATCAGGGTAGAAAATGACAGCATTTAACTTTTTTGTTCTTTCGTACATGTATTTGCTGTTAGGGAAGTGTAAACACATTTCTTATCATTTTGATCAACTGTTATCTGTAGTCGTAAACATGATGAATAATAAGTCTTAATTTTAAGGTGCTGTCACGAAATTTTCTATTTTTTGTCATATAGTTGTTTGCGTTTAGTTTAGGTTTTTATTTCAGTGTGTTTTGTTTGGTAGGAATTTGGCGTTTTTTTAGTTAATTACGTAACTTTTGTAACATTAAAGTAATTAATATTTAAATATTCTTTAAGTGTATTGTGCAGTTTAGATGCACGTATCAGTAATGATGTAACTTTGTACAATTAAGTGTGTAACAAATGTTCTTTGCAGTAACTTACTTTGTAGTGTTTGTTTAAAGTGTTAATTGTAGGGAAAAATTAGCATAAGTGTTTAAATGTAAGTCGTACAGATGTAGTGGGCAGTTGTGTGCAGCAGTTTTGTTGGAAAAGGGAAGTGAGCAAGAAAGAAGAGAGACGAATTGAAGGGCCTGTGGCCAAAGAGAGAAAGAGAAGAATTCACTGGCAAGAGCCATTGGTAGGCGCCAGCCAAGTAACTTGACGAAACTCATTTGTCAGTAGTGGCGATAGAGCGGAGAAGTGTTACGTGCTGTGGCGATTGAGAGTAGTCTTTAAAGACCATGTGCTGAGGAGAAAACGTCGACTGGAAGATAAATAAAAGTACGTGAAGACGCGGAGCTAGGTTTGAACTAAAGAGAAAGAGAAAGAGCCGGTTTGTGGTATCGGTTCAGGTTTTGTGGTGTTGGTTAAGAAGAGTCAAGGATTGTGAAAAGGAACTGCATAGTGAACTGCACCATATAATTTGTAAATAATGAGTTAGTTCGAATTCGTGTGTTATTACTGTCTAAGTTTAAAATTACTCATATTAAAATTAGGAATCGTATTAGTTTAGCAATTAGTTGTAATAATTTTCAAGCATAAGATTGATATAGAATATTTAGAATTAGTTTACTTAGGGTTAATATTGTTAATATCGAGTGTTTTTTTTACATACTTAATAAACATTAGCTGTTGTAATTTATGGTGGTGCGTTGCGAGATTGTGGGAAGGGGTACATGTGTTCAGTTATCGTTAGTTTCGGTGTTATTGTCTGTTAGTTTCTACGTTTTCATCGTCAAGGGAATTTTCGGTGTTTACGCCACAGTGGCTCAAAACAGTTTCCAGCACATTCCAAAACTTAGATTTTGATGTGTCATTATAGCCACTCTTTATCAATTGATGCTACAATCATGGTATTAAAAAAACTGCCCAAGCACTGGTGAACACGTTGGTATTATTTTCGTGACACAATAGGTTACCATAGCAACACTATGAACTGCTAAAAACACCCTTAATTTCAGCTTTAAGCGCTTATATTTCAAAAACGGCCCGGTGAGATTTTTTTATAATAGAATTTTAATAAGCAGGATAAGATGCAACTTTTGGCAAAGATCAAAAAAATTCTGTACAAGGAGTTCAGAGCCACCTTAAATTTTCGAAAATTTAAGGTGGCTCTTAAGGTGGGGCTTAAAGCTGAATCACCCATGAGGTTCAAGGGTTTGACCTCTTTCACTGAGATATGCTTCTCTTCCTTTACGTACACTGTCACGATTAGATTTAACGAGTTCAAGAGGAATAAGTTGCAAGTCAGTAGCGTTATGATTGTTACACAAAAATGTTCGGATACTGTGGTGGGCTTAGAGCTGTTAGTTTGTTTGTCAGCAGGTCTGCGATGTTCCGGTTGAAGCGGTCTTCAAGTCTACGTTTGGTTTCTCCTATGTATTGTTTGTGACAGTGGTTACATTGTATCATATAGAGACAGATAACGTTTTTGAAGTTGCAGTCAATGTGATGATCAATAAATCTAGTTTCGCCGGTGCTGATTTCCGTTTCGTAAACGGTCGATGCCATTATTTGTAACCAAGCCTTTCAGAATGAACGATGCCATATCTCCTTTCGTTTAGGCCTGGACAAGGTGAAACTGGTTATAATATGTTGATGAAGTAAAATGCACACACCAAATGTTTAATTGTTCATATTCACACTGGTTTGCTTGCGCTTAGCTCTTATTTGATGTTTGGGGCAACTCTATTAGTAATGTTTAAGAATGTCACGTTTTATAATTAAATTTTGGGGAGAAATTCAATCACAGTTAAAAAGAAATTTCTAAGTGTCGCGAAAATGGCATCGACCGTTTACGAAACGGAAAGCTACTTCGCCGGTAGAATTAAATGTATACTTAGTAAGACCGTCGTTTATGTAATTGCATGTTAAGCAGTTGTTGCCGCCGGTTGTTGAGCGACCTGATTACTTATTTTCAGCTTCCTGAACCTTACTGAGATTTTAGGCGTTTACCACGTTCAACCAGGCACTCTTCACCGGCCCAGCGGCCCGTTTCTCGAAAGACCCGGTCACTTAACGGGCGCCGAGGAATCAGAATTTGATATCAAAACCTCAAGAAAAGTAGGGCGTGTTCTGACCTCTGATGAAGTCCATTTTGTTCCTTTAGCTGATAACTTCACAGTACAATTTTCAAACCTTTTGAAACTCCCTATAGAGTGGAAAACAAAACAGCTTAACGGTCCCGGTAATTACCTGGAGCTTCGAGAAACGGGTCCCAGGAGAGATCAGGAGCAATCCGAGGGCAGTTTCATAGAGGGAGGCTCCAGCACGACATCAAAATGCTTGCCCCTTGATACACTTTTTGTTGGTTTGACCGGACAAGACAATCTTCTCATATGCCATCCATGAAAAGTGTTGCCCCTTTCACATACCTTAAGTCCGCATATCCCCTTTTCCGAAACTCGCTATACCTTTTTCGGGTACATCCTCCCAGTGTAGTCTATATGAGGGAGTACCTCCCTGAGGGGTAGGGGTGGGGGAGGGGCAAATTTAATCTTTTCCATCGCATCTCCAGCTCCACGTCATTACTATAAACCGATTTTTGGCACAGATTTCTTTTGACTTACTATTGGCCTTTCAGTTGCTCAGGAGTGACAGTGTTACCCAAATCAGCCTATCGATTTTGTGGCGCCAACATTTTGGGAGTGGTCAAGTGCACCCGCGCCATATCATCATCTGTATCAAAGGAACTAATAAATCTTTGCACAGAGAGGACTCATCGTTTTCTTTCATTCTCTATTATTATACATCAGACTCACTATGAAAAATCTGATTGGTCGAGAGCATTCAATCAATTCACAATAGCTTGTGAACTTGACATGATAAATGCAATATCTGCTGCAGATATTGCATTTATCACGTCAAGTTCAACGTCAGCCTGGTTACTAGGCCCCTTGGAGTGCTCTCCTCAGAAACAAAATGGCCGAACGATTCGCTTCTGTTTCTGAGGATGAATAATGTGAAAAATGTATAATAAAACAATTATTGAATTCGGTTTTCGCATGATATCATGAATCATCAAAACCTCGTGTCTGTGTTATCTGCCTCAGCCTTCGGCTTCGGCAGATAACCCAGACCTCGGTTTCGATAATTCATGATATCATGCTCAGCCTCATCCAATAATTGTTTATTATCCGAGCGACCTGAAGCAAAGGTCATTCCCCAGTATTGCATTGCGCATCCCTACTGCGCATAATTTCACACGTGATTAGGCTCGCGCATTAAAAAATAATGACTGCTTTTTCTTTACGGCTGGACCTCGCCATAGAGGTAAATCGTCATTTTATCGCAAACGAGTATGGTGAACTATTATTTTTTTCTGTTGTTTTGAACTGAGTAATAAATGTCTTAGTGAAGAATAAATATGGACCAATTCTCAGTGTACAACAAAAAACAATCGTTGGAAACGTGAAATTAGCATGCAATTGTGACTAGTACTACAATAATGGAGCTATTGTAAAGATTTATTGGGCATAAACAAGGTGTTATGGCTCCTGAATGAACATGGGGTTCCCTCAATTTAATCTCAAAATTTAAAGTGCATTTGAAGCGAAATCAGTTTTTCAGTAGTTTGAAAGTTCAACACTTTAAAGACACTATTCCAAAGTTTAAACCATGTTTGAAAAAAATTGGCGATTTTATAACACCTGAAAATTGTGCGATTTTGCTCTCAAAAATGGTCTTCGAATCGCGCGGCCAAAATGCCCTGATGACGTAGTATTGTGGACAAGACTACGAGATTGCAATACGATACAGCGTGTATTGGCTATAAACAACATCGATATTCTCGTCGTCATTTGACGATTCAGAGAAATCACTCAATTCAGAATCACTGGACGTGTTGTTTTGCCTCAAAAACCCTTCTTTGTGATTAATTCTGCCCACAAAACGTTTACCGTTGTTGTTTAAATTGTAACGTCTTTTCTCAGTTGTAAACAGTCCCTGAAGAAGTCAGGCCGTGCCTGACGAAATATTGGAAAATACAAAACAGTTAACCCCAACCGTACGGTCAGCCTTTCTGTGTTCAGTTTCCACAAAACTACGTCACGAGATGAAGTTGCACAATAGAATCTCGTCCCAGTCCCCTGACCATTTCTTGACAAAAGTTGAGCAGTTTTCAGCGCCAAAAACATGACTAAATATTTATATTTGAGAACTTCAACGTTTACAATCGATTTACTTATATATTGGACGGTAAAATTATGCAAAAAAAATTCACTTCATATGCACTTTAAGTTCCTATAATATAAACAATCAATACATCGTTTTCACTATCACACAGCAAAAAAAAAAATAATAAATAAATAAATAAATAAATAAATAAATAAATAGATAAATAAATAGACCAAAAACCATCCAATGGAAAAAGCTAGGAAATTTTGATGTTATAGAAGACAACTAAATGAAACACTTCTCCAAGTTTTAGGCCGGTACATTCCCCCGAACTTCAGATATTCTTCGAAATGTTTATGAAAACGCCATGTTGGTGTATCTCACAACGGCCGGAAAATAGTGTAAACATCTGGAACTTACTTTGGCTATCTAGGCGACTGATTATCAGTATTGAACAAACAAGCATTAAAGTAAGCACTTTTCCTAATGCCCTAACTTCTGAAAAGGCTCAAAATCATGAGGTAAGTATATATTTTTCAACAAACTATATCGTAGACTTGTGTCACGCACCTCCATGACCCTGAACTTCAACATGCTCTGGTTTCCAAACAAAGCACGCTATTAAGCTGTAAAATTGTTAAAGTATATAAATATACCGCCTCTTATGCCTGATGAGAATAAAAAAATTGGTGGCTCTTTAGTTCTGGATTTTAGAAAGTGATGACGTCACGTGAAAACCTTCTATAGGCAAAGATTTACAAAAATCGCAATGCAGGTTCTATTTCAGTGGAATGACCTTAAATCATTGAGTCTAACCAGCGCAGTGAAAATTTGTGCGAGAAACCACCTGTGCAATGCGGCCCCCACCTCACCCCTCTCCTCTCCGGACCAACACTGAGTTACGTTACTGTCACGTGCGGCACGGCTCAGTGCTTTCGCTTTGTGTTTTGCTAATAAAGTGTGTGCAGTGTCACGCAATAAAAAATAAAATCAAAAACCGTGCATTGAATGAAGTCAAAAAATTGAGATATTGTAAACGACAAATAAAGAAGGCAGTTATCCAAGTTTAAGGTGTGTACGTTCTCCCAAAGTTGAGATATTCGTCGAAATGTGCCGCGCAAAATTACAGAGCTTATGGGGTCGCCATGTTGGAGGACCTCTTTAGTCCTCCAACATGGCGGCCAGTAAATAGCGTAAACATCTGGAACTTACTTTGGCTATTTAGTGGACTGATTATCTGAACCGAACCAAAAAATTATTTACAAAAGTACTTATCCTGATATTAAAACTCCTAAAATGGCTAAAAACCACGTGATGAGTGTATATTTTTGGACAAACGCGATCGTAGGGTTATGTCACGCACCGCCATAACTTCGAAATTCAAAATGCGCTGGTTTACAAACGAAGGATGCTATTGAGCTGGAAAGTTGTAAACAGCCACAAATTTGGTACCTCTTAAGCCTGATGAGGATAAAACCTTCAGTGGCTTTTTTGTTTTGGATTTGAGAATTTGACGACGTCAGGTGCACACACTGTATACTGCTGTGGTTTCCCGTCGGAAAAACTCGCTAAGGTAAGGAATATTCCCAAGTATTAAGTTAATTTGATTGTTGCTACCTTGTTTAAAGACACCGCCGTTTCCTAAAAGCGAATTTTAACGTCCAATTCGACGATCAACTCGAGTTTTATAACGTACCGTCTAAATGCGGAGTGGGTCAAATTTCAAAAATATGCCAGCTGTTCTTATTTTGTAGCGGGTAGATGCCTCCAAATTCAAAGTCATAACTTCTTTTACTTAAGAATATGTCAGCAAAGTAGACAAAAGTAAAGAAACATGTATTCCGACGAATGAAAGTCAAATTAAGAGCAGCCGTGTGTTGATTCCGAGTTGACATCAAAGGTCAAAGGGTCGCTCATATTGCTCCAATGACCTGTTTTGAAAATATTGTCAGAATTCGCCGTTTAATTTAGGACCCCAATTTTTTTCGCCCGACTTGTAGTTGAAATGACTGTTCTTCCCCAGAGTATAGTCTCGTTGGGTGAAACCATGTACCAGAGTGCTTTTTTGAGCCTTGAATTTTGTCTAAATTCAGAGTTGGTGAGCTCTGTCGCGAAGCATAAACTGAATTTTAAAAACTCGTCAAAAATTCAGGTTCAACTCGCTTTCAAATTTTACACCGGCAATAAGCAGAGGAAATAAGGTCTTTTGATTTCCTGGGTTGATCTTTTGTACAACGCTTTCACTTTTTAAAGGGGAGCTTCCGGAAAATGCCCGATTTAGGTGTCAATTTAGGCCGCTGAGAGCGCAAAATACAGAAAAAAATTCCAAAAAAATAAATAAAAATCTAAACGACCTGAAACTTAAATTTTTAAAACTAGTTCACCTAAGCCTTTATTCTGGCAACGTTTGGGAAAATCGGTTTTTTTCTATCCTGCATCACCGTAGTTGATCCTTACAGCAAAGTGGAGGGGGGACAGGGGGGCGGGAGCCCGGGAGATTAGGGGGCGGGAGGCGGGAGAGGAAAGGGCGGGAAGCGGGAGAGGAAAAGACGGGAAGCGGGAGTTCTAAGAGGGCGGGAAGCGGGAGAGAAATGCGAAATGCTAATTATTTTAACTTAACAATGCGTCAGAATACTTTCAAAAACATCAACCTAAATTATATTTGACTTGCATTTAACGTCTTCTCAGTCACTATTGAGACTTCCGAGCAAACGAGCAAACGAAAATTTGCGCTTGGGCTGAAAAACAGGCTTACTTCCGGTGAAATAGTAAACCCGTTTACAGTGATTAGGCCTTCCCCTTTTTTTCTCTGTTTACCGTCGTCCGACCGACCCAGATTTTCGCGTTTTCAAAAAAAAAAAAAGTTATGAAGAAGGCAATGACAGATTTGACTGGTTTATCAGCTTAGCTTAGTTTGCCATCGACTGTAAAGCCACACATATGTTGTGACTGATTTCTTAATGAAGACTTCTACAATTACATAATTTCAAGAAGTCGTCCCTTTAATCGGAAATGCTGACAATGTTTTGTGCTGGCACTGCTGTTGTAGAAAAAAGGCGGGTCTAACACACAGGTCACAAAACACGGGTCATTGTTTCACCAATACTGGAACAACCCTAAACCTTTACTAAACATTGGCTTAGTGTAGTATTTAGGCCTAAAAAGTTGTCTTAGTGTAGTATTTAGGCCTATGTTTAGGATTAGGAAGGGGTTAGGGTTGTTCCAGTATTGGTGAAACAATGATCCGTGACGTGTGTTTTAGACCCGCCGATAGAAAAAGAAACAATCGTCAGAAACGTGAATTTAGTAAGCAATCGTGACTATAATCATGGTGCTATTATAGGAATTTAAGGCAGGGTTCGTACTTTTTTGAGCTCTTCAAATTCTCTGACTTCCCATGACTTCTTTCATGACCTTTTCAAGTTTTACATTGTCCTTGCCTCGTTATCCGCAGTAAAAAACCTATCAAACAGAACTTTAATTTTCCATGACTTTCAAGGACCAACAATTAAATTCCATGACATTCCAGGTCTGGAAATAAATTCTTAAATTCCATGACTTTCCAGGTTTTCCATGACCTGTACGAACCCTGTATGGGGTATAAACGAGGTGCTGTTGCTCCTAAACGAACATGCATGGGCATGGGATGGGGACCCCTCCTTTTTATTTAAAAATTTAAGTTTCTATAATGTAAACAATCAACAGGCAAAGTTTGACAAAAATCTCAGTGCAGGCTCTAGTTCAGTGGAATGACCTTAATTACGACGTCGATCTTTTCTTCCTCCATTGTCCTAATGTCAACTTTGTAACCTCGTCTTGTCGTTTCCAGGCTCCGCAGATATTATGCTAAAGTCTGGTCTCCTAGTTCCAGACTTCTCCTTTTTTTTCGGCCTCAGTTTTTTTCTCTTTTCCGACCGACCAACCCAAAATCAGAAAACGTATTCGACAGTAAATGAAGAAAAAAAAGGATGGCCTTACGTCATATAGGTCATAAAATGTCAAGTGGCATGAGTGCACGTGTCGCGTAAGCTGTCAAATTGCAAAAAAGTGAGACGAGCAGGCGATTTCAAATCACGGGATGGGAGCAGCACGGAAAAGGGCGGGAGGCGGGACTGATAAAGGTACGGGAAGCGGGAGAGCAGGGTACGGGAGGCGGGAGGTTTTGACCCCCCTGTCCCCCCCCCCCCCCCCACAGCAAACTGCTCTTCAATTTTGTTCAGGGCCTGGATTTAACTCGATATCACCAGATGTCAAAGGCTTCATTCTTGAGACACAGTGTCTTTTGGTACTGCTGGTTGATTTTGTTATTTTATGATTATTTAGGGAAGAACTAGTTAATCGTTTGTTATTTTACAAAAGTTTGCTTGCTGTCACACTTTCTAGTTTTAAAAAGTTACAAAAAAAGCATTCACATTTGTGCAGATATGTTACATACCGTAAGTTGTAGCGAGTCCTTAAGCCATACAGTCTGCACGACTTAGGAGTATATTTTCTGAGAATACCCTTCAGCTTTCACCTAGCTTTTTCTTTTTCGTCGATCTTACAACCTTTTTGGTAATCTAGACGGCTCTCGGTCTCTGCGTCACTTGACACTTGTTTAACTAGTTTGGAATGGCCACGAAATTCTTTAGCACAAGATGGCGGCAACAATCAGTGCTCATCATTGCATGGAAAGTTTTGCTTAATCTTTTCCTCAGGTAATAGTTATAAACAAAACTGCTAGTTCTGATATCAAGGCTTGGTTCGCTAACAATAATCTTTAATTAGATAATAGCTATCGAGAAGATTACTATCTTAAACAAATTCGTGCGTATAAACTGTCCAAAGCTTTTGCAGATGCTCGGGCAATGATATATGTTTTGGGCTTTTGTTTCCCCATATGGGAAGATAAAACTGGTATCCTTTCTTAAGTGGTGGTTAGTGATCGCACTTCTTTCATTTTAAGTGGTATCTTTTAGGGTTCTAATGATGCTCAAGCAACTTCCATACTATTCTCCCTTAGGGAAGTAAATTTATATCTTCTGACGAGTGTTTCTTGCCTTTTCATATGGGTGTCCCCGACTCTGCCGGGTTTGTAAACGTCTAACACGAAGTGAAGGAGTGAAGGGGTGATACTATTTAGATCAGAGTGGCTGTTAGCCACTGAACTTGGAAAATAAATTATGAAAGGGTGTTCTGAGGCATTGCTCGTTAACGAAGTACTTGTGTTGTGAGTACAGTCTAGGTTTCGAACAAGCGCATAAAACCTTGACAGTATCCATTCAGGGTTGTGTTGTCATTTGTAAAAATAGAAAAAAAAGTTCAAGGTTAACAAACTGTTTGTTGCTGAGGCCTGCTTACACGTTTTCATTGCATGTATTTGTACATGTTTTCTCTGTGCTGCAGTCAAAAACCGCAAGATAATTATTTTTTTGTCAAAACTGAGGTTTAACACTTCCAAATTATACTTGTAAGTAATGCACAAGTTGATACATGCTGGATCGTCACGCGAGAGGTCAAGAGTTCAAATCCCACTGCGTATGCTTTTCATGTTTTGGTTTCTTCTTCACTGCTTTCTCTTTTTCTGCCGAAAAACCATTTACGGAAAGGTAGTGTTTGTGTCTCTGTTTCTTGGATTAAAAGAAAATCCTCTGGAGCGTTCTTAAAATCATTCTTTTATATGGATTGTTTTTAACCCGTGCGCGACATAGCGCGGCATGAAATAATTGAGATATTACTTATCCAAAAGAATGCTATATGTCAGCGTTTAAAAGGTATTACATTATTGAAAATAAATGTTTTACCTTCAATATTTTAAATAAACCTTTCTTCCTTCCTCAACATGAAATGATATGATTTCAGAATTGTAAACTCTTCCAGGAAACTTGCATCAGTGCGGATGAAGTGAAACGTGATGACTAATTAAAGTACATCAACAACGTTCGCAAACTTCAAAATAGGAGAAACAACAAACAGTTGTCATTGTTTCTCCTTGAAATAAACGCCTTGTTATCTTAGTGACTGTTTCGCAGCGCTAAGTACTTCACCAGAAATTAATTGTTGTTTTAATTAAAGGTAAGCTGTTATCAATTTTTTTGGAGCAGTTCCTGTTTGCACAAGTTTATCCGATACCAAACCTATCGCGTGTGGGACATGCTTATCGACATAAAACTTGTATGTACAAACCATATGTTCTTATAGACTGCGAGCAGTCTCTTTCTTGTCCTAGCCCGCTAGAAATTACTGAGTTCTTTTCCTGGCGCGCTAGAAATTACTGGAACATGCGGTCGATCCCCATTCCCTCCTCGTTTCTTTCCCTAGTTTGCATAATATATTTTGAGTTCCGCACGCGGAGGATTTCAGGAACAAAAACCGACTACTTGTAGTCTAATGTTCTTATTATGAGTCAGCGCAAATTTATGTGGTACTGGATAAAGTGAAAACCAAAACATTACAACCCGTACCGAAGATTCAACTAGTGTAAGAGCGTAATCTGCACTTATAACACAAGCTGGGTCTGTGTCTGTTGGCTTGTGCCAGGAGAACTAACTCGTGATACGATCACCTGAAAAAAATTACTCGAACCCAAGCTTACAACCAAGACAACTAGTTCGCCGCAGACACTAGACCACGTGACAGGCATTTGACTCTCGTAGACAAATAAATAAAGAAATAAATAAATCAGGTGATACCATAATGTGGCTTTACACTTCGTGTAAGCCACACAACAAGACGAAGGACTTTTCAGAAAGTCTGCGCCGAGCGGTGCATCGATCGATAACTTGCAAGCATCTGTTAAAGACATTTATTCGGCCAAGTTGACCCGTACTTTTCGAAAGCTGTGACATATAATATTGAGACAACACCTTTTAAGAAATTCATGACAAACTTAAGAAAATGTAAAAAGCTCACTCACTTACCTCGCTTTCCGACGTCCACAGTGAAACCAGGGCGCTTATAAGCGAGTTCGGAGTTCTAGCGGTCGATCACAAAATTGCGTGCGCCTGGAAACGAGTCGGGATAAAAAGTTTGCTTCGAGTTGAGTTTTTCGACGATCGCCGTGTTTTGAGAAAGAAAATTGCGGACACAAGGATTTTTACTTAAGGAAATGAGGGTATGTGCAGTCGTTGGCTGCAGTAGCAGTACATATCAGCCGCAGAAATGGAGGAAGGCGTTTTGCACTTTGAATAATTGCCATCGTACAAGTCAGGACTGTACATGTCTTAACCTTTTTCAACTTTATCCTTTTCCAACATTGAGCGTAGATCATCCATGTCTTACTGTCGATATGGGGTACAACTACCAACCGAAAAAACATCAGGTAAGAGCAGCCCGCAAAACTAGAACTATACAGAAGTTTGCACAATACAGCCCTGCAAAAAAGAGCTTAAAAAAGAGGTAGAGCAAACTGATGTCAAATTAAAGATGATAGTTCAGGTGAAGCTGAACTTAAACAAACTGTTGACAATTTGAATAAAAGCATTAAACATGATCACGACTATATCTATGTGTGCGATTCAGTTGTGTCGAGAATTGCGTTTGCTCAGGATGCTTTAAGAAACAGAAAGTTATTTACAAACTGCAGTTGGAACTGGAAGGGCTCAAAACCGAAAATGCTCTTCTTCGAAGACAAGCAACAAAGGGAAGGAATGTTGTGGATAAGTTTTTGAAAACTGATGTAAAGATTAGGACGTATGCAAGTTTGCTGCACAAAAAAACTTTCAATAACCTGGTCAAGGATGTTACTCAAAAATCAAAAAAGCTGCATTACTGGTCCCGCTCGAAAAAGGCTTTTTCAATCAAGGTTTGCAGAAACTTCAAGGCATCACAAAAAGGACAGGGCCACAGTGGAAACTAACAGTGAAAGAAGAATTAACTTTAGTGTTACTTAAACTGAGAACCGCGCTATTACAAATGAAATGCTTGCAGACCTGCACAATTGTTGCAAGTTCGATG
Source organism: Platygyra sinensis (assembly GCA_019787425.1). Taxonomy (NCBI): domain Eukaryota; kingdom Metazoa; phylum Cnidaria; class Anthozoa; order Scleractinia; family Merulinidae; genus Platygyra; species Platygyra sinensis. The sequence continues at coordinate 15,883 of JAHPZR010004490.1, forward strand.
TTTTTAGTGGTAGGTAGTTTGTAGTCAAAACAGAACTCAGGGATGTCGGAAAACACAACCAGGATATTTATTCCACATGAACGCAGTATTTCCAAACAGGACTTCACAACAAGCACACGCTAGTCTTGTAACTTCACTTGGACTTCCGTCATTACATTCCTTCCCTTTGTTGCTTATCTTCGAAGAAGAGCATTTTCGGTTTTGAGCCCTTCCAGTTCCAACTACACTACACTTGGACTTCCGTCACACACGGCCTCCCCCTAATATCCACGTAACCTCTCTGTTACACTTCACAAACACAACCTCTGTCGATTACACGCGACCTTCATCACACTTCAGTAAACACTACTGACTCACAAGATTATTCTCTTAACATTCCTGAGACATAAAGTCACCTAAACATTACAACGATTTACTTATATACTTTACAGCAAAAGATTCTAGAACTTTCCGGCCCTACTAAATAAAGAAACATTGCAATAAGAAGCTATTTATAGTAACATATGCAAATGGCTTAAAATAGAATTACTGAGTCACGATGATACAGCGCTAATTAAATATGCTAGAAGATTCGAGACGAAATTAGCATATTCGCGAATCTTCCAAGCACTAGTCACGCAATAATTTTTCGTAACAACAATAGACTGCAGTGACCAGCCAAGAAATCTTGAAATTCAGGCTCTCACTTGGTCGGACTATAAAAAAACATAACACTGTTAAATTCCTTGTTGAAATTGCACCAAGTGGTATCATCAGTTTCCTTTCAAAAGCATGGGGTGGCAGAGCATCAGACCAGCACATCACTCGAGAATCTGGGTTCCTCGATCTCCCAGAACCTACAGACTTAAAAACGGCAGACAGGGGCTTCACAATAAAAGATCTCATGGTGAGAGGGGCTACATTGGAAATCCCACCACCAAGTTCAGGGCTTGAACAGATGTCTAAATATAAAGTTACTGTAACCAAAAAAATAGCCAATGCCCGGTTACATGTGGAGAGAGCTATTGGCTGAATGAAAGTTTTCTCAATTTTAAAGAAAACTCTACCAATTACACTTGTCCCTGTTATAAATGACATTCTGGTAGTTTGTGCAGGTATTTCTAATTTGTTACCCCCACAAGTGCAATAGTATATTTTAATGTGTAAATGGGTCAATGGCTAGTCCATTGCAGTTTTATCCCAGCATTTAGTTTGCTGGTACCCATTTATACACCTGCTTGGAGAGAGGCACTATGAGAGTAAAGTATCTTTCCAACAACACAACACAATGTCCCTGGCTTGAGGGCTCGAGCTCAGACTGCTACATGTAGATCCAGAGTTTAGTGCACTAAACATATTCCACTGTGTGTCAACAGCAAAAAGATCGAATGTTAAGACTTTGGTAAGGACAATTTTAATTTTGACCTTTTAACTTTAAAACAGATTTTATACTTTCTGGTAATACTATTAAATTATTCTAGTTGGAAAAATTGTACCATCACACTTACATTTCATTCTTTCCAAAAATTTGTGACACCATTTCTTCCAAACACAATAATCTGAAACGTTTTTGGAACAGCTGCAAAGCATCAAGTCACCCAACAAAGCTACAGTGGAATGTAGTTAACAATTTTGTCTCTTGAGAGAAAGGCTAGTTAAAAATTAATGAAAATCGGAAAAACAGCATACTAGTTTTAATTAAGCAATAGACCACAAGTTTCTATGGTTTATAGGCTGATAAACCACGCGGGATGTTGGTAGAACACGAGAAGAATTTGTAAATCACGAGCCGCAGGCGAGTGATTTACGAATTCTTCGAGTGTTGCACCGATCCTTTTATCTTTGAGCTCCGTGAACGGATCTGGTAACTGCTTGCCATTTACGTTAATATTGCTTTTTTTCTGTATTATTTCCTCTTCCGCGGTTACTTTCACAGGTACAGATAGCTGCTCCGCTCCGAAAGCCAAATGCAATAAATTCGTCCTTGGTCCCGTTGTTTTCAGACCACGATTTCGTAAAAATTCCTCTAGTTCCCGGACTTTCCATCTCCTAAAGTCATCTAATGTCTTCTTCTCTCGCGAGAGCACCAACATCTCGAGAAAAGTACAGTAGACAAGAAATGATCGACGTTAGGGGTGGACCATTTGATTTTTGATGGGGGGGGGGGGGGGGTTGCAGGATTTTTAAGCTGCTAGATATTTATTTTTATTCTTCCAGCCCTGCAGGATTTTTTTTTCAATCTCCATGTCCTTGCACGATATGTTTTTCAACGGAAATTTAATACACAAATTTTGAAGTTAACTTAACCGTCACCAGCCTCTCAAAATTCACCCTATTAAACACCGCCTTTACACGCAATGCCCTTTGAAGTTTACATCTTTCTTTCAAAGCAATAAAAAGTTTCATCTTTATTCAGTGTACAAAGAAATGCATCTCCACTAACCAGTCCGGGATCGTTATCATTTTTGATAACCTCATCAAAACAAACCATAAACCAATCGTTGCACAGGATTTCGTTCACGTGACGTTATTTGGTAGCAACAGTGTATAATTCAATATGCCGGTCGACGAGGCGCTGCGATGAAAGGGGCTACTCACAACATCACAATGCAGCGTCATTGAATTAAATTTAGGTTTGCTTCATAATAGGTTATGGGATTATGGAATAAAAACAGAAATGTATGGAAGAAAACTGTCTTCGTCCAAAGTTACTGCGAATTTAATTTCCACACCGTGTGATATTTGTTCCGCGAGTAAAATGACACAGCGAAGGTAGACAACAAATATTCTGTTCACAAAAGCGTTGTTTATTGGCGCTAATATGATAACAGCTTCCATTTTCCCTCAGGCGTCATTTTCTTGGTAGCGGGCGAAGCTGCTTGTTCAGCAGTCTGTAGTAAATAAAAACGAAAAAGTAACAGTAAATACATCTTGAAGAGCTGCAACTTAATTTCGTTTAGTTTGCGTGATAACAAACAGTATAACTTGTAACAGTTAATTCAACAGCCAGGCTCGGCGTAGTAACACGTAAAATGCAAGTAGCTAACATGTTCACGGAATATTTGTTCCTCCAGAGCTAACATTTAGAGAGCTTAAAACATATCTGGCAATACAAACGAGCCGAGAGAGAAGAAACCTGGCAAAAAACAGGTGTCAAACTCTACAAATTTCACGCTGATTGCAGCGGAAGCCAACCTGACATATGACGTATGTCCTTCCAAAACCACAGGATTTTTGCTTAGCGAAATATTCAAAGATCCCCAGATCGTACCATACAAAAGGGGCAGATCCTTAGAGATATACTAGTTCGAGCAAAACTTCCTAAAGCGGCTATTACACGCGGATAGGAGTTGCGTAGGCCTGTTACCTCATTGTTGTCACTCGCTGAATCCAACGATAAGCTTCATTATATTAATGACTGGTGTGCCAGAAAACTGACCTAGTTTGGCCGGCATTTCTTGAAAATATCTCAGGACCACGAATGTGTGGACATTGAATCTTGGACTCAAAAATATAGGCAACTTACCTTTTAATGCCGATTGACCGTCTCAGGCGATAAAAATACCTCACGTACGTCAGGCAAACATTAGGCCGGCGGGGATGAATAAAATCGCTGTCCCCTTCGGGTAGGTACATTTCGCTGACCCCTAGTCCATGGACTACCCCGATGGACCTGGTCCATGGACTACTTGAATGGACTACCCCTGGACTACCCTAAATGGACCACCCTGAAATTTGTGGTAAACATAAATTTAACTAAGCTAGAACCCAAATAAAAAGATGTGATCGACAAACGCAATCACGGAAAACTTGCGATTTAAGCTTAACAGATTAAATCCCCAACTGGACCTTTATCACAAAATATTGAGGAGCAGTAAACTGGAAACGGGCCGAATTCTAACGAGTTGTCCTTTTGCTGCGAACTGGCTTACAAGTCAGATATGAATGCGATTACATATGCAAAATTTTCTCTTATCTGGCGTGCTTTTCCATTGCCGGATTTCATACGTCGGGGGCCTGGGTACAATCGGTGTATTATGGGATTAACAACACAAGACCCATATATTCAGAAAGAGCACATCGAGCTTTACAAAATCTTTAAGTTTCGTGTTAATTGGGCCAATATTGAACAAGATACA
>JAHPZR010004490.1:25000-54588 GCA_019787425.1 Platygyra sinensis
ATACTCTTTAAAATGAGCAAACATAGTGATTTTCATCTCAGCTTCTTTCAAATAGTAGGTGCATGACGGGATTTTACAGTTGTTACAAAACTGATGAAAAATTTTAAGAGTTTAAATGGTTTTGGGGGACGCTGTCTCAAAATTAGAGACGTTTGTATGGATTTTGAGCCATATTTCAAGGTCCATAACTTGGTCTCTGTTCACCCTAAAAGCATCATACTTGGTCAAATGATCAATCTCGACAAGATCTTTCATGTGGTGGTGTCAGTTTATCGATTGGTTAAAATTTGAAACTCGCCCCAGTTCCCTGTTGAATTTCGGAACGGCCTATTAAACCACGAACACATAGAGTGGTCTGCCTGTGCTCCGAGTCGGTGTCAAAAGCTTGACAAAACATTTTTTCGCCATCTTTTGAGCTGAAATATGCTGCAACAGTTTTCGCCAACGCTATAAAGCTGCGAACATCATGTGTGTTTCTTCAACATAGTGCGGACATTTTATACTGAGAAAATAAATTAGACAGGGAGTTTAGAGAACTCAAACAACAAAATCACACTCGTTATTCGGATTGTCAAAGTAAGCGCCACCCGGCGTAACTTTGCTGATTATCTCTTGATGTCTTCCCATATTTCCAGCTGAACTTTTAACATTCTCTCAAACATTAATCAGTCTTAAACGTATTAAAAGCTAGTGTTGTTTGAGTTCGATGTACGATTTTACACGAAAGAGCGCAATTGAAGTTCTATTTGCCATGTTTAGCTACAAAACACACATCTGCGAGCCCTCATCTTCATCGATAACTAGCGATTTATTGGATTTTCACACAAGTAAGGCTGAGCGGTATTTACAGACGAACTTTTCTGTGTCTTGATGAAACATCACGTGTTGCTTGCAATTCAGTCGGAACTCAAACTCGCAAAGTGTTATTACTTTTTGGTCGCGATAGACTCTCGGGCGAAAATCCTGGTAAACGTGTGGCAAGAGTAGGGAAACTGAACAAGGTAGTATCAACTTGCGGCAGTATGATCAATTTTGTCATTGTTTTTTATTTCGTCTCCAGTTCCCCTTTTTAGTTTTTGTATTTTAAATGTTTGTAACAGTTTTAATCGTTCACTTCTGAAGATGTATGTTGTAGCATACGAAACGTCAAGTAAACCAGAAAATTTTTATTAGACCATGCGTTGTCTATGGATAATGTTTGTAACCGCCGTTTGTTTTCTTTTCCTTGTGAAGTTGAAATGGCCGAAGAACAAGAATATTTAGGGAAACTGAAGTTCTGAAACGCTACTATATCAAAATATATCAAGCTGATTTTTTACTATGTTATGTAAAAGCTATCGATCTTCAACATATGTAAAATTGGACTGGAGTAATGTGGAGTACTCTTAAAAGAAGTAGCGGAGCACAAATTGGCCATGATAAGCGGGACATTCCTGCATTCGACGCTGTCTTATTTCACTCAAATTTGAGCAGTTTACAACGAAAATTCTTAGGTGATGTTCAAACAGACAAGATGGTATTGAGTTCTGGGACAAGAATATCAAAGAGGTCACTGGTGGTTTCAAAATAAAAAATTAAAATTCCATTTCTGCTTTGTCGAGAGTAGATTTTTGGCATCATTAATTGCACCGGAAGCGCGGAAGGAGCGCTCGTGCCAGTCCTTCTCCGCATTACACATTGGCCCAAGAGCGGACTGCCCGTTTCCCCGCCCAGCCGGCGCCCAGCCTTTTTCCGCCCTGGTGAAACCCAACTCCTACGAAGACAAAACGCAAAATGTCCTTCGTTCGCGAAGCGTGGGTTGCCTTCTTTCCCACGTGAACGTTGACGCAATTGCCGACTCATTTCCTCGAATTCTATTGGTTCCGAATGTTGTTTTGAATTCGTCATTTTCTCGCAACCAATGGTAAGGGTTACGATAATTCACTATTGAGTCACGACATTCATCGTGGTTCACGACAGATTCAGGACAAATGGTTACGCTTTACCTGTCACTCATATACATAATCACAAAATGGACTTGTATTGAAAAATTTTCACACTTGTACTATATGAGGTAGTTATCGAAATTTCTACAGCTCTGCATAGTGTCTGCATTCCACAAAAAGACCTCTAATTCGTCCACCTCCGCCGCCATTTTGTCTAGTTAACTCCACTGACCATTGATATAGTGGGCACAATAAGTGTAAATATTTTTTTCGCGTAGCCATAAATATATTGGTCATAGCAGTAAATATTTTTTCGAGGAAGTCCTTAGTATATTTGCCATAGCCGGTAATATATTTGAAATAGCCTTTCATATATTTGTCATAGTCGTCAATATATTTCTCATAGCCTTTCATATATTTGTCATAGCCGTTAATATATTGGTCATAGCCTTTCATATGTTGGTCATAGCCTTTCATATATAACAATTATTCCATTCGCCCTTGTTGGATATGAAGTGATAAAATAACCAACGAGCGCGAAGCGCGAGTTGGTTATAATCACTTCATATCCAACAAGGGCGAATGGAATAATTGTTTTAGTAAATTCACGCTCAAACCGGGTTTTGCCGCCGATTTTTATTTCCACAATTTTACGAAGCGAAAGATTTTAAACTTGGCGCACTATTTTCCATATGACGTAAAACTCCGACTATTGGCTCATAGTCGGAGTTTTTTAGCCAATCAAAACGCTAGAAATGCAATAGTCGGAGCTGAGAATTTGCTAAATTTGTCATAGCCCAATATATTTATTAGAAATACTGATAAATTGAACAACAAGATCGTCTCATATGGCGCTTCATAAAATAGTTAATCCCCCATACGGTCCTTATTCTCAAATAATCCATCTTAAAATAACGCACGAGAAGTGCTAGAAACAGATAGTTCTGTGAATCGGATTTTGTTCGCGTGGGTAGTTAGGCTTTTGGAGAAATTAGCATAGATTTTGGTGATTTTTAAATAGTAGAACTGCTAGAATCAAAACACTAGCTTTGACTACATTTTTGTAGACTCGTTAACTTCAAAATATATATATGCATATCATTTTTTTCAGCCACATTTACGGTTGACGGGAACCTCTGGGAGACCAGACTGGCACGGTAGTCAGTACGAGTTCACCGGAAATAAGTGTAGATGTTATGGTCAGTCCCGTTACCTCACATACGTAATGTTGCAAACTAGCGGACATACAGATATATATGTGTGCATTTCTTCCCTTATTTCGGCTTTTTTGAAATCGGAATAAATGAAAAACAGGTGGCATAATTTCGAAAAACGAGCATAATTTAGATTTAAAAAATGAGCACTGCTAAAAGCGTAATACGCTACTTTTACCAGGACAGTCTATTCGAGTCTAGGCACAACACACTTAATAAACTTTTCAACCTCTTAGAAAACATCCATGCAACGCTTATGGTACCATTATCCGGCGGAGCACTGGGTACTATATCTAAAAATAGCTTGTGATAAATCACCATAGCAACAAGGTGAACATGGCAGTATAACACTCTAAGCTTCTCTTGTGAGCTCATCAAAGAGCATACCATCCTTAAATTTACACGATGAAGCTCATCAGTATTGACCGGATCACTCACCTTCTCAAACTTAGCAGAAAAGTAGTTTTCCATTAAATGCCACTGAATCTAGCATATCATGTTCTATTCCAAAAGTGCCGCAACAGCTGCACAGGCATCATATTGCAGTTAAAACGAAACTCACGTGCGTATTTTATTCCGTCGTGTAGTTTTAACTTAAAGACTGATCATGACAGAATGTTAAAGAGGACTACTGAACAAAAGTTTTTCTTGGAAAAAAGTAGATCCGTATATTCATGAGAGGTTATTCCTCTTTGAAATATCCTACACTAGCTCTGTTTTACGTCTAAAAAATAAAAATTCGCACTTCACACAAAGCTTGGTCAGCTCAGTTATGAGAATTCAATTTTCTAATTGCCATAGCGTGCAGGTAATTTTTTTTTCTTTTTTTTTCATGGCTAAAAGCAAAGGAAATTGAACTGATGGACTTAACAAGTAATGTACATGGTCTCAGTGTATTTGATAAAAAAGCATTATTTAAGCATTTCCTTGCATTGCCCGGGGCCAACAGACGAATTCATTTAACGTTGGAGATCTTATTTAAATAAAACCAAATTATATCGGCAAGACGTTTCCAGCAAATATAATAGCATATTTTCTGTCTGTTTCCAAGAGATACAGGGTGGGAGCCCTTGTGATGGAGTGCACTTAAGTTTGGTTTTAAAAATGAACAAAGCTTTCATCGTGCAATTCAATAGCTGCACTCTACATAAAACCTGATCCTCGTTCAGTCAGAGAAATTATTGACTCCAGTCACGACCTCGACACGACCTGTCCAAAATGGATTCGTTTGCTTACTAGATCACCTTGAGTGCTTTTAACGTTTTTTCTTATTGACATTATAGTGTCATCACTGTTGCTTTGTAATTAAAAAAACGAAATTAATATTCCTTTTTTCGCATAAAGTTTCTGTAACACTCAACCAGCTTGTTTGTCTATTCAATAAACAGTTGGGAATTACACCTTGTTTATAAATTACAAGAACTGACTTTTAAACAATTTCCATCAGTGCCTTCCCGCGTTTAAACCCACACATTCCTTTTCCTTGGGGATCAATTTTCTTTATTTTGTTGCACAAATTTATTAGCTTATCATCTTTATATAGTGTATACAGCAATCAAGTAAAGGAATGGACAATGCCTAGCGCGCGTCCATCCAATTCGGGATGCACGCGGATAGTTGGGAGAGCACGAAGGTAGCGTAAGAGATGCTCGAGGCGCAGCCGAGAGCATCTCTAGCTACCTAAGTGCTCTCCCAACTATCCAAGTGGATCCCGAATTGGATGGACGCTAGCTAGGCATTGTCCATTGCTTTTATAACATAGCAAGACATTTTTCACGCTGAAAAGTCGCTTTTTCTGCACTTATCAAATTGCAAGTTCTGCACGTGCACGTGCACGTGTTGTTTTCACTGACAGCACGTTTCGCTACACGTGCACGTGCGCGTGCACGTGTTGTTTTCACCGGTAGCACTGATGTTTCTGCAACCATTTCAGACACATTAATTTTCCAAGTCTCCAAAGTCATCGAGAAACCCTAACTCAAATGTTGAAAACCACTAGCTATTAGTAACAGCTAAAGTTAAGTTTTACTCGAAAAAAGTTGTGAGAAAAACTTTCGCTGGCAAGAAATTTCACCGACGATGGCGTCAGCATGAACCATCTCTATGAACCATTCATTTCTTTTTCATAGAAAATTAGCCAATCACAGCGCGCGCTAGCATATAGCTATGTTATAATTATCACTTAACGAACTTAACTCTAGAAGTGATGTGAAGTATATGAAACAATTCATATTTGAACTGCGGTTATAGATGCAAGTGAAGAATGATCATCGCAGTTAATTTTCCAATTTAAGCAACTGGAAAGAAGAAGCCTGAAAAAAATCAGGGCTTTAAGCCTGATTTTTTTTCAGGCTTCTTCTTTCCAGTTGCTTAAATTGGAAAATTAACTGCGATGATCATTCTTCACTTGCATCTATAACCGCAGTTCAAATATGAATTGTTTCATATACTTCACATCATTTCATTCCTCACGGGTGATATGAACTCAATAAATTGACCTCGCTCCCAATGTGTGGCTTCATAGCTCAGTTGGTAGAGCATCGCACCGGTATCGCGGAGGTCACGGGTTCGAATCCCGTTGAAGCCCTGATTTTTTTCAGGCTTCTTCTTTCCAGTTGCTTAAATTGGAAAATTAACTGCGATGATCATTCTTCACTTGCATCTATAACCGCAGTTCAAATATGAATTGTTTCATATACTTCACATCATTTCATTCCTCACGGGTGATATGAACTCAATAAATTGACCTCGCTCCCAATGTGTGGCTTCATAGCTCAGTTGGTAGAGCATCGCACCGGTATCGCGGAGGTCACGGGTTCGAATCCCGTTGAAGCCCTGATTTTTTTCAGGCTTCTTCTTTCCAGTTGCTTAAATTGGAAAATTAACTGCGATGATCATTCTTCACTTGCATCTATAACCGCAGTTCAAATATGAATTGTTTCATATACTTCACATCATTTCATTCCTCACGGGTGATATGAACTCAATAAATTGACCTCGCTCCCAATGTGTGGCTTCATAGCTCAGTTGGTAGAGCATCGCACCGGTATCGCGGAGGTCACGGGTTCGAATCTCGTTGAAGCCCTGATTTTTTTCAGGCTTCTTCTTTCCAGTTGCTTAAATTGGAAAATTAACTGCGATGATCATTCTTCACTTGCACCTTAACTCTAGAAGCTATTATAGCCTTTATAACTATTATACAAAAAACAGAATTAAAAGCGATCTTAATAATAACCGTATGATCTATATACATCTATAAACTTACATTTAATACCAGGCTTAAGTTCTCCTTACCCTACAGATGTCGCATACAATTTTTCCTTGTATCTTGTCGGCTCTAATTAAGAGTTTCTCTCTTAAAACTGTATATTCTCAATTTTACCTGTATCCTATGTTTTATTTAAAGACATTCGTTCGATCGTTTGTTCTAGAACCGAGCAAAGGTAGCACCTACCCAATTTAGCTTAATTTAGTAATAGGTTAGCAAGCAACGCACATGTGAATATTTATTAACTGCAGAGAATAATTTTTGAGAATGCCTTGGCGTAAAACTTGCTTATTGTACCGTAACAAAGAGGGTGCAATGCACCAGGAAGCCAAATCAAAATATAGATATATTTAGTCATAAGGAAATGATATCGAAATTGGTACGTTTTTATGTTGTAAATCCTAACCCACAAAAAATGGGCTTGATACGGAAAATAACAAACCACAAAGATGATAATAATTACAAAAATCATCTTAAGTAGATCTTTTTCCAGGTCGCTGCTCTCAGGCTTACTTCCCCGGCGGGTCCCAGTCTCGATCACCACACGACTTTCTCTGCTCAGTCTCTCTAAAGCGTCTCACTTCATCGACCTGAGCGGCTTGGAGTTCAATTTGATCTTCAGCCTCCACAACACACGAAGAAGGGACCATTGAGTTTCGAGCCTCTATTGTTTTCTCTGCAATTCTCTTTCTTAAGTTCCAAGCCACTGCACCGTACGAGACCAGCATGATGACATACGGCAGAGCGTAATTCAGGATGAATTTTGTCAGCACATAGATGCCATTGCTGGCTACGGGGAGTTCTTTGCATTCGTCATCTTGATATCTTAATCCTATGAACAGCGGGAAGGAGATTGCAATTGACACCAGCCACACCCCAAGAATCGTCAGAAGCTTTACCTTCATTGATGGTCCTCGCGGATTCGGTTTAACTATGACTCGATAGCGATAGAAAGCGATCGCGGCCAGTGAATAGGTTATAACAAGGACTGCCAGGACTTGGGGAGGATTTAAAATGCATTTGGGTCTGACGCTGCTAGCCGGTTTTCACGGTTTACTAATATCACGAGCAAACACACGCTGTTCAGGATTTCGGCAATGGCCATGTTAGCGACGAGATAGTAGGAGAGGGGCTTGCGGTACGGTATGCTCCAAACAGCATAGCAAACTATCGAGTTGCCGATTAAGGTAGCCGAGACTATCAGCGTGGAAAGAGCAAAGCGGAAAACACGGAGACCAGTGTTTTCTTTAAACTGCTCCACATACTGCTGCACAGGAGGATCAGTTCCATTTGCGAAGGTAGAGTTGTTAGATACACTCATTTTGCTCTTCTTTAAGTGAGAAGTCACCTATAAATTGTAAAAATTCAGCGATGATACCCGAGACTGTGTTTAATAAATATATTGATTAATTTGCATTCGATTGGTTGGGAGATTTTCGGCCCTGAAATATAGTTACCAAACTGCTAACCACCAGCGCTGTAATCGTATAATGTTAGACGTTTGGTAATAATGTTCCTTAAAATTAACACTTCCAGACCAGAACCCTCTGAATTATCTGTATTGCTACTAGCAGAAGTCAGCAAATTGACACCCTGGTAATTTCTCTAGATAATGAATGAGACAATTAATAATCATTTTGGCACGACATCACTCAAAATTCGTGTTGATGTCATTGGATCAAACTTCACAGTTTTGCCAGCAGGGAATTTAATTTCAGTATTGTTTCAATCCTTCGATACGCCGATTCAGTTTCAATTACAGACAGTATTTTCGTTATTGAAATCATTTTTACTCTCCCAATCGAGTTATAAACAAATTACCGAAGAGGAAGTATATTTGCCGACATAATGAATTAACATATTCATCTGTTTCTCTTGTAAAAAGACCTCGGATAAACAACGGTTTTATTTTGGCGAGGACGCGCTTAATTTCGCACACATGGCGCCAGAACAACGGCGAAATATTCTTCTTAAATTGAAAACGTACAAACTCAATCAAGTAAACAACTTTCTATCTCAAAATTGTTTCCAATTTAAACAGTAACCTATTGTGATTAAAACACAACAGTATTCAAGAAATGAGATGTTGGCCTAAACGTTTCACAACCGAATTAAGCACTTAAAACTGATATCCCAGGAAGCTTTACTTCGTGTGCTATATAAAGGTTTGCTTAAAACTTCCCCCGCTGTGTTTAAAGAACCATTTATAGTCCGCCGCAAATTTACTCATAAATGTTAAGAGGGAACTGTGCGGGTAAAAAGAAAAATACAGGAGGGTGGTTTAGCACAGCAAACACATTACAGCAATTATTACAAACTGGTCGAAGATGAAAAGGATAAATTCTGAGCGGCCCGAAGTTTGAAACACGGACAGCTGTATAAAGATTGGCCGCTCATGACTGAATTGGTTTTGTTGAATTGAGTTTTAACACCATTGCACAGAAAAAAACAACTTGTTCTTAATGCACAAACATCGGTGACAGAAAATTTGAGTTAACTTTGTTCAAACAAGCGCGGACCTGAGAAAGTAAATTCTTAATTTTTCGGCTTGCGTTGCGCGACTTAGCTACTAGAATTTGTATTATTTTCAAGTTACTTGTTTTAAAATCAACGCTTTTCTTTGACGAGAAGTAAATTCACCGTCTGCGGTGAATACAATGACCTATATTTTACAGAATCGTTTTGTTTTGGACTCCTACCAAGTTTTAGGCAGAAGGTTTACCAAACAAGAACGAAACACTGTTTTGCTCTCCAGTGTCTTGTTTTTCAACTCGAAAGCACATTCATGTACCACATAAGCTTTTCTGACAAATAGCACTGAGGCTCTAGCTTTCCAGCAAGCAATATTTCTACGTCAGGGATTACAACCAAACAAGAAAACAAATATATGGTAAGAACAAATGCTACTGGACAAAATGGCAGAATCAGGAGTAAACAGCCAAATTATAAAACAACACTTTACATTCAACTATGAAGTGAACGTACTGTACCTGAATCTCTGAAAAAAGTTAAGTTGCGTTTTACTGATCTTCGTGACCGGAATGGCTTTAGACTTACAACTTAGAAACTGCAAATTAAGAGTCAAGGTGCTTATCATCTGCTCAAAAACACAAACCGATCACAAAATTAATTATACTGTCAGAATACGGACCAATAAGAAAGCTAAGGTGTGGTGGTGTTGCCCGACATGAACAGCTTTTAACATTAATTAAACAGTGTTTCTATGTGTTGGATCCGAATGGAGTATGGGAAGATAATACTAATACTAATAATTCGAAAAAGCGATGATTATTTAATTCTCTGTTCCTATACACTGTCAAGAAGTCACCTCTAAAAAGGATGCCCATTTTCCCATCGAATATCGTCTTCACACTCTAGCTAAGACAGATCAAAAATTGTTCTTTTGAGTTCTTAAGGCGGTTCTTCTCCATAAAATTTTTAACCTCGTCAAGTTTTTACACTAAAAAATATTTATCTTTAACTGAGTTTTTCTGAGAACTTCCTTTGGAAATGGTTAAAGAAATTAACCACGATATAAATGTAAAACCACGGTAACAATGTCATCGGTCTGCTAATGCAGTTTGTACACAGAAAAGAGATCTTTGCCGTTTCGTCGCAATAGAAGCTAAAAAAAATCAGGCTTCAATAGGATTCTTGGCTATTTTGCGGTGGGTGGAAACGCCGACCATTGTAAGTTAAAAAATAAACTGTCAACAGATATCTGAATTCAAAAATGAATGCTATGTACATGAGCTGCGGATGAGTCGAGACAGTAAGCCTAACACTCCGGGCCAATATATAAACTTCAATTGCTTTACAGAACGCGGTACATGTAGACAGATGTTTACATGGCATCGCAAACTCCATGTTTAGTTTGCTTATTGCCTTTCCTTATCTGTATTAGATCAGAGGAGTTTATTAGTAAAGTAGGATAAAACGTTTACGAAGAGTAAACATATTCGACCCAGTTAACGAATAAGGTGGCCCTTGTCACTATGGGAAATTCTGAATTCATCCTTCGCGACAATTTTGTTATTTATTGCACATAGAACGTGACGCTATCGTTCGTTGATATTGGCACAGTGGTGTTGTCACCTAAAAGCTCTTGTTAACAGACATTTTCTTTAATATGAATGCTCGCGCTATAACTTCCTTCAAATTATTAGCAATTAAATACGTCCATTAACAGTGATAACATATCTTCTGCCTTGCATCATCTCGTTTGCCTCCAAATCAAGCTGAAAACGATTTGAAAACTTGACGAAAGATTAACTAATTCCTAGCCCCGTTTTATGGGCTGCGCTCACTACAGTGCTTTGCTTGAATAATTTCTAGCTGTTGTTGATTTCAACGGGAAATTCCTTGCAAACGTCTCGGCTACCAGAAGCGGAAACACAAGAGAAGCATCAGCGAACACCTGAAACAAAACCGCAACAAATTTGTCAGTGTTGACTTGTCAGGGTAGAAAATGACAGCATTTAACTTTTTTGTTCATTCGTACATGTATTTGCTGTTAGGGAAGTGTAAACACATTTCTTATCATTTTGATCAACTGTTATCTGTAGTCGTAAACATGATGAATAATAAGTCTTAATTTTAAGGTGCTGTCACGAAATTTTCTATTTTTTGTCATATAGTTGTTTGCGTTTAGTTTAGGTTTTTATTTCAGTGTGTTTTGTTTGGTAGGAATTTGGCGTTTTTTTAGTTAATTACGTAACTTTTGTAACATTAAAGTAATTAATATTTAAATATTCTTTAAGTGTATTGTGCAGTTTAGATGCACGTATCAGTAATGATGTAACTTTGTACAATTAAGTGTGTAACAAATGTTCTTTGCAGTAACTTACTTTGTAGTGTTTGTTTAAAGTGTTAATTGTAGGGAAAAATTAGCATAAGTGTTTAAATGTAAGTCGTACAGATGTAGTGGGCAGTTGTGTGCAGCAGTTTTGTTGGAAAAGGGAAGTGAGCAAGAAAGAAGAGAGACGAATTGAAGGGCCTGTGGCCAAAGAGAGAAAGAGAAGAATTCACTGGCAAGAGCCATTGGTAGGCGCCAGCCAAGTAACTTGACGAAACTCATTTGTCAGTAGTGGCGATAGAGCGGAGAAGTGTTACGTGCTGTGGCGATTGAGAGTAGTCTTGAAAGACCATGTGCTGAGGAGAAAACGTCGACTGGAAGATAAATAAAAGTACGTGAAGACGCGGAGCTAGGTTTGAACTAAAGAGAAAGAGAAAGAGCCGGTTTGTGGTATCGGTTCAGGTTTTGTGGTGTTGGTTAAGAAGAGTCAAGGATTGTGAAAAGGAACTGCATAGTGAACTGCACCATATAATTTGTAAATAATGAGTTAGTTCGAATTCGTGTGTTATTACTGTCTAAGTTTAAAATTACTCATATTAAAATTAGGAATCGTATTAGTTTAGCAATTAGTTGTAATAATTTTCAAGCATAAGATTGATACAGAATATTTATTATTCAACAAATTGTAACACTATCCAAATATGGTCATGATGCTCTCGATATCTGTCATCCGTAGGTAACAGATATCCGGCGATATACGTAGCTTCGCACGTTGGAAGAAAAAGTGAAGTGAAAAAATGTCGACAGAAAGGTTTAAAAATGTTGCGAGCTTGAAAATCAATTTTGTTGTCAATTTGTTGAATAATAAAACAATTATCCTGCTCAATCTCGCGGAGTATCGTCTGATTTTAGCCGACTCGGCCTACGGCCTCGTCGGCTAAGTATCAGACGATATTCCGCGCGATTTCGCAGGATAATTGTTAATTAGCATTAGTTTACTTAGTGTTAATATTGTTAATATCGAGTGTTTTTTTTTACATACTTAATAAACATTAGCTGTTGTAATTTATGGTGGTGCGTTGCGAGATTGTGGGAAGGGGTAAGTGTGTTCAGTTATCGTTAGTTTCGGTGTTATTGTCTGTTAGTTTCTACGTTTTCATCGTCAAGGGAATTTTCGGTGTTTACGCCACAGTGGCTCAAAACAGTTTCCAGCACATTCCAAGACTTAGATTTTGATGTGTCATTATAACCACTCTTTAAATTATCAATTGATGCTACAATCATGGTACTAAAAAAACTGCCCAAGCACTGGTGAACACGTTGGTATTTTCGTGACACAATAGGTTACCATAGCAACACTATGACCTGCTAAAAACACCCTTAATTTCAGCCTTAAGCGCTTATATTTAAAAAAACGGCACGGTGAGATTTTTTTTATAATAGAATTTTAATAAGCAGGATAAGATGCAACTTTTGGCAAAGATAAAAAAAATTCTGTACATGGGGTTCAGAGCCACCTTAAATTAACCAAGCCTTTCAGAATGAACGATGCCATATCTCCTTTAGTTTAGGCCTGGACAAGGTAGAAACTGGTTATAATTTGTTGATGGAGTAAAATGCACTCACCAAATGTTTAATTGTTCATATTCACACTGGTTTGCTTGCGGTTAGCTCATATTTGATGTTTGGGGCAACTCTATTAGTAATGTTTAAGAATGTCACGTTTTATAATTAAATTTTGGGGAGATTTGGCGGATAAACCTGGTAGTAGTGGTATAAAAGAGATGTCAGGGAACAGAGGTTCCGGGTTCGATACTAGGTGGTTACTTGCAAATTTTCTTTACTTTTAATTTAGTAGAGGAAAATTCGTTCACAGTTAAAAAAAAAAATTCTAAGTGTCGTGAAAATGGCATCGACCGTTTACGAAACGGAAAGCTGCTTCGCCGGTAGAATTATATGTATACTTAGTAAGACCGTCGTTTATGTAATTGCATGTTAAGCAGTTGTTGCCACCAGTTGTTGAGCGACCTGATTAATTATTTTCAGCTTCCTGAACCTTACTGAGATTTTAGGCGTTTACCACGTCCAACCAGGCACTTTTCACCGGCCCAGCAGCCCGTTTCTCGAAAGACCCGGTAACTTAACGGGCGAGGAATCAGAATTTGATATCAAAACCTCAAGAAAGTAGGGCGTGTTCTGACCTCCGATGAAATCCATTTCGTTTCTTTAGCTGATAACTTTACAGTACAATTTTCAAACCTTTTGAAATTCCACTAGAGTGGAAAACAAAACAGCTTAACGGTCCGGGTAATTACCGGGAGCTTCGAGAAACGGGCCCCAGGAGAGATCAGGAGCAATCCGAGGGCAGTTTCATAGAGGGAGGCTCCCACACGACATCAAAATGCTTGCCCCTTGATACACTTTTTGTTGGTTTGACCGGACAAGACAATCCTCTCATACGCCATCCATGAAAAGTGTTGCCCCTTTTACATACCTTAAGTCTCCATATCCCCTTTTCCGAAACTCGCTATACCTTTTTCGGGTACATCCTCCCAGTGTAGTCTATATGAGGGAGTACCTCCCTGAGGGGTAGGGGTGGGAGAGGGGCAAATTTAATGTTTTCCATCGCATCTCCAGCTCCACGTCATTAATATAAACCGATTTTTGGTACAGTTTTCTTTTGACTTACTATCGGGCCTTTCAGTAGCTTAAGTGTGACAGTGTTACCCAAATCAGCCTATCGATTATGTGGCGCCAACATTTTGGGAGTGGTCAAGTGCACCCTCGCCATATCATCATCTATATCAAAGGAACCAATAAATCTTTGCACAGAGTGGACTCATCGTTTTCTTTCATGCTCTATTATCCGAGCGACCTGAAGCAAAGGTCGTTCCCCAGTATTGCATTGCGCATCCCTACTGCGCATGATTTCACGCGTGATTAGGCTCGCGCATTAAAAAATAATGACTGCTTTTCTTTACGGCTGGACCTCGCCATAGAGGTAAATCGTCATTTTATCGCAAACGAGTATGGTGAACTATTGTTTGTTTCTGTTGTTTTGAACTGAGTGATAAATGTCTCTGTGAAGAATAAATATGAGCCAATTCTCAGTGTACGACAAAAAATAATCGTTGGAAACCAAGGAGGCTAACGTGAAATTAGCATGCAATTGTGACTACAATAATGGGGCTATTGTAAAGATTTATTGGGTATAAACAAGGTGTTATTGCTCCTGAATGAACATGGGGTTCCCTCAATTTTATCTCAAAATTTAAGTTCCTATAATATAAACAATCAATACATCGTTTTCACTATCACACAGCAAAAAAGTAAATAAATAAATAAATAAATAAATAAATAAACCAAAAACCATCCAATGGAAAAAGCTAAGAAATTTTGATGTTATAGAAGACAACTAAATGAAACACGTCTCCAAGTTTTAGGCCTGCACATTGCCCCGAACTTCAGATATTCGTCGAAATAATTCGCAGAGCTTTACAGAGCCTATTATGAAAACGCCATGTTGGTGTACCTCCGTGGTACCCCGGGGAGGGGGGGGGAGGTACTCCCTTATAATGGCTTAATGGGGACGTGCGGCCAGCCAGGGTATGTTTTTCAGGATTTTTGTCTTAAACAGGGTATCGAATTTGTCATGTTTTGTCTTAATCAGGGTACCGATTTATCAATTTTTGTCTTAAATGGGATATCTTTTCTTGGACGATAAACACCAAAATTTTTACAAGCTCTTGTAAATTAATATTGACTTCCGTTGACTTTGGCATTGATACCAGGCACATTAAATTTCCATTGATTACACAACAAGAAAGCCGGCGCACACAATTTGTAACCGAACTTTTAATCTATGTCTTAAACAGGGTATCAAAAATCGGAATTCTGCCTTAAACAGGGTACGAAAATCAGCGATATTTGTCTTAAACAGGGTCAGGGTATGAGGAGCCGGGTCGCACCTCCCCACCCAAGAATTTATTGAGTACCCCCCCCCCCCCCCCCCGGGCGTGGTGCACAACGGCCGGAAAATAGTGTAAACATCTGGAACTTACTTTGGCTATCTAGGCGACTGATTATCAGTCCTGAACAAACAAGCATTTACGTAAGCACTTTTCCTAATGCCCTAACTTCTGGAAAGGCTCAAAATCATGAGGTAAGTATATATTTTTCAACAAACTATATCGTAGACTTGTGTCACGCACCTCCATGACCCTGAACTTCAAAATGCTCTGGTTTCCAAACAAAGCACGCTATTAAGCTGTAAAATTGTAAACGTACATAAATATACCGCCTCTTATGCTTGATGAGAATAAAAAAAAATGGTAGCTCTTTAGTTTTGGATTTTAGAAAGTGATGACGTCACGTGAAAACCTTCTATAGGCAAAGATTTACAAAAATCTCAATGCAGGTTCTAGTAATAGGCCCGTTTCAAACGCCGTGCTAAAGTCGTGCCGAACTAAATTCAGTTTGGCTCGACTGTAGCACGACATTGGCAGGACTTGGTTTCAAACGTCGAGCCATGGTCAAGCTTAATTCACTCACTGGGAATTCACTGGGCGTTTAGAAAAGAGAGAGGTCCAACGGATAAATCCAAAATGATAATTTTAGTTATTTACTCATTTAGTTCGGCACGGCAATAGCACGCCGTTTGAAACCATGCCGTGCCAAAGTCGGGTAGCACGACAGAGCTTGCCGTGCTACACGGCAAAGTCGAACCTAATTCTTAAATGGTTTCAAACGCCGTGCTACAGCCGCGCCAAAGTCGAACTTAAATACTGAATTGAGTTCGGCACGACTTAAGCACGGCGTTTGAAACGGGCCTAAGTGGAATGACCTTAAATCATTGAGTCCAACCGACGCAGTGAAAATTTGCGCGAGAAACCACCTGTGCAATGCGGCCCCTCCTCACCCCTCTCCCCTCCGGACCAACACTGAGTTACGTTACTGTCACGTGCGGCACGGCTCAGTGCTTTTTCGCTTTGTGTTTTGCTAATAAAGTGTGTGCAGTGTCACGCAATAAAAAATAAAATCAAAACCTTGCATTGAATGAAGTCAAAAAATTGAGATATTGTAAACGACAAATAAAGAAGACAGTTATCCAAGTTTAAGGTGTGTGCGTTCCCCCAAAGTTGAGATATTCGTCGAAATGTGCCGCACAAAATTACAGAGCTTAGTATGGGGTCGCCATGTTGGAGGACCTCTTTAGGGCCTGATTACATGAGCCGAGCTGCCTCGGTGTGCCGAGATGACTTTCAGGCGGGTATTACATGAGGCGAGCCAGCCCGGTTGATCGGTTGATGGCTGATGCGATGAACCGTGGAAAACCGGAGCGCGCTTGATTTTGTACTCTCATTGGCTTAATTGCCGGGATTACATGGAAAAATCTCAGCCCGGTTAGCCGGGATCCCGGGACCGCGATACCGAGATCTCGGCTAACCGGGCTGGCCCGGTTGTCATGTAATCGCGGAGTTGATTGTTGTAGCGTTAAACAAACGTGCCGAGATCCCGGCAAACTGACACCAGCCCGGCTAACCGGGCCAGCCCGCCTCATGTAATCAGGCCCTTAGTCCTCCAACATGGCGGCCAGTAAATAGCATAAACATCTGGAACTTACTTTGGCTATTTAGTGGACTGACTATCTGAACCGAACCAAAAAAATATTTACAAAAGTACTTTTCCTGATACTTAAACTCCTAAAATGGCTAAAAATCATGAGTGTACATCTTTGGACAAACGCGATCGTAGGGTTATGTCACGCACCGCAATAACTTTAAAATTCAAAATGGGCTGGTTTCCAAACGAATGATGCTTTTGAGCTGGAAAGTTGTAAACAGCCACAAATTTGGTACCTCTTAAGCCTGAGGAGGATAAAATCTTTAGTGGCTTTTTTGTTTTGGATTTGAGAATTTGATGACGTCAGGTGCACACACTCTATACTGCTGTGGTTTCCCGTCGGAAAAAGTCGCTAAGGTAAGGAATAATTCCCAAGTATAAAGTTAATTTGATTGTTGCTACCTTGTTTAAGACACCGCCGTTTCCTAAAAAAGCGAATTTTAACGTGCAATATGACGATCAACCTGAGTTTTATAACGACTATAACGTAACCGTCTAAATGCAAAGTGGGTCAAATTTCAAAATATGCCAGCTGTTCTTATGCACTTGTCATCGGCTTCCCCGAGGGGGGGACCCCGGGCTGATGTGGGGACTTTGCTAATTGCGCATTTTCAAAGTTCTTGTATTTCCCCACCCGTGGGGGATTTTTTTCTTGCAAAGTCCCCAGTATTTGGCGAAGCCAAGCACCCAACTGGATTTGAAGATGCACTTCAGAACTTTATTTTGGTTCTTTGAGAGCTCTCAAGTTGATTTTTTTGGCAAAGAGTGAAATCTGCAACGGCTCAGCCGTTTTGTGACGCCGCAGGCGTTACTCCGCTAGGGGGGTGTGGGGGCCTGCTCCCCTAGAAAAGTTTGAAAAATGGAAGTAGCTAAGACGTGTTTTCCTTCATTCTGAGCAGAAATGTCATGCTTTAAAAGTAAGTATTTAGATCCCAGAATTTTCTTTTCGCTGGCTCTGCACAAGAATAAAGCGAGTACAAGCGAGTACAAACCAAACAATGACTACAAATTATGTCATAAAACATAGTTTACTATGAAGGATCGAACTTCACTAAAGGAGCGAGGAATCTCAAATGCGTGAGAAATAATAGTTTCCGCGTGAGAGCGTAAGATTGAATTTGTTTGCGTGAGTCTCACGCTCAATGCGTGAGACTTGAGAGCTCTGTTCTTTGAACAGTTAGCAAACACCCCCGACTTTGCATTCTGATGAAAATTGAACTTTAAATATTTTTTCTTGAATACTACATTAGCTGCTCGCAGTCTGGTGAAAATTTCAACTTTTCTTCCCGTCCTGAATTCCCCAGATTCTGTTTTAAATCTATCCGGACTGTCTTGCCATCATCGATCGAGCGAACAATCGATCATTCCCAATCCCCTCTCGGTTGAACAGAAGCGAAGTCCCCACATTCTCCCCGAGAGTAGGGCAAAACCTAAGTCCCCACATTTCCCCCACCACAAGGGCTGCAATTTGTTGCAAAGTCCCCACAAAGTCCCGTATTCCCCCACATCAGCTCGCCCCCCCCCCCCCCCCTCGGGGAAGCCGATGACAAGTGCATTATTTTGTAGCGGGTAGATGCCTCCAAATTCAAAGTCATAACTTCTTTTACTTAAGAATATGTCAGCAAAGCAAACAAAAGCAAAGAAACGTGTATTCCGACGAATGAAAGTCAAAGTAAGAGCAGCCGTGTGTTGATTTCCGAATTGACCTCAAAGGTCAAAGAGTCGCTCATATTGCTCAAGTGACCTGTTTTGAAAATATTGTCAGAATTCGCCGTTTAACTTACCCAAATTTTTTTCGCCCGACGTGTAGTTGAAATGACTGTTCTTCCCCAGAGTATAGTCTCGTTGGGTGAAGACATGTACCAGAGTGCTTTTTTGAGCCTTGAATTTTGCGAAGCATAAACTGAATTTTAACTAGTGAGACAATCTCAGATAGTGCAGAGTGTTATGCAGGACTGTAAGTACGTTTTGAGTCATCTGCTGCATGTATGTAACTTGTTAGTTCAAGGCCCAAAAATAACTTACAATTACTGTTTGTCAAGACAGTTTTAAATTTTACTGTGATGTTTTACGTTGAATTTCGTTTATTTTCAATTCATTGATACGTTGAACAAGCAAACGTGATAATTTTATTTTTTCAACGCCAAACATGAAATTGCGCGCGAAGAGTCTCAGGAGAATCAAATGGCACCGAGAACACGAATCGTGAAAATAGGCGCATTGCTTCTCTCGCAGTTTGGCCGTTTCCTGGCGCTCAATTTTCAGCTTTTTGGGATGAGCTTTGAGCTCCAGAAGCTACTCCAAACACTGCCCGAACAGCCCACAGATTACAAATCGCATATCGAAATGTTGGATCAACACTTCAAGGCGAATCGCAACAACACCTTGGAGTTGTATAAGTGGTTCAACACAGAATGGTCACCAGACATGTACTTCGCTGACTTCGAGACGAAATGCAGAGAGCAAGCGCTTCATTGCGATTTCCCCATCTCACTGGACAACGCAATCATCATGATGACTGTGGTCAAAACCAGCAACGTCGAGCTTCGGAATGAAATCATTAGAAAGAATGGAGACTTGAAATCGGTAAGAGAAACAGTTAAGGCTTTTGAGATAGCAAATGAAGGCAGTAAAATGATGAAAAACGGGGGGGAAATCAACAGTCAAGAAACAGGTGATCATCTGTACGGGTCCGCAAATGATCCCAGGACCGCAAATGATCCCGGACCACAAATGATCCCCAAATTGGACCGCAAATGATCCCGGACCGAAAATGATCGCGATATTGGACCGCAAATGATCCCGATCAAAAAATAAGGAATGGCATGGATTTATGTCCGAGGAAGGTGATAACAAATAAAAACTAAAAAAAACATGTTATAAAATTTTAAAAAAAATATTCCATAGTTGCTGCTTTCTTTTTCGAAGGGTAGAGATCGTTTTCACTGTCACGCAATAAAAAAAAAAAAAAAAATTGAAAACCAGCCAGTGGAAAAAGCTAAGAAAATGTGATATATGTTACAGAAGATAACTATTAATATAAGAAATTTCTCCAAGTTTTGGGCCTGTGCGTGTCCCCAAACTTCAGATATTCGTCGTAAATGTTTCCCAGAAATTTACAGGGCCCAGTATGAAAACGCCATGTTCGTGGACAACCGTGTACAGCAACATGGCGGCCGGAATATAGCGTTACCATCTCGACCTTACTTTGGTTATTTGGGCGTCTAGTTGTCAATACTAAACAAACAAGCATTTACATAAGCACTTTTCCTAATGCTCTAACTTCTAAAAAGGCTCAAAATCATGAGATAAGGATATATTTTTTAACAAAATCGATTGTAGCCTTGTGTCACGCAACACCCAAAATGCTCTCGTTTCCAAACGAAGCACGCTAATTGTAAACGGATATAAATCTACCGCCTCTTATGCCTGAAGAGGATAAGAAAACGTCATGTGAAAACGATCTATTGACTTAGAAGTCTAAGAAATACACATACTCGTAGACATTCTCGAAATCTCGGTAGCAATATTAACCAAGCACCTAACAAACAGCTAATTGTCAAAATGAAGCGCCATTGGCCTTGTTTGGTCATGAAGCTGAACTTCATAACTAAAGATTGGAATTTTGGCTTCTTAGAATACCCAAGTAGTCATTCCCGAGGGATTAAAGCAAAAATACGACCAAGAAAAAAATTACAAAATAAATTTGTTCAAATTTCCAGTGCTACACACTAGGTGTTTTACAGAGTGATGATGAAGTGTTGTAGCTTTGGAAGTCTACTCAGGTGACAGCGTCATCTATCACAGTTCTTCGTGGTTAGATTTTAGTTTAAAACTTACAGCGGTTATCAGTCACACGCGCCCTCCAACGATTTTTTTCCATTTCGAAAACTACGTTTTGGTGGACGTCAATCAAATGTCTCCATGACAATAACGGCGTCAAATTCTCAGAGTATCCGAGTTGCTCTTTCATATCATCTTTACTTGACTCGTCGATAAACAGAAACTGAGAAGTAAGACTTATAAATCGTTTGAAGCGCCTTTTCGTTCGTCTCGCTCACGGGCAATGCTTTGAAGCTACAAATTTACAAACATTGTACAACCACAACAACATGAGAATGAACTAAATATAAATATAAACTTTATTACAGAATGAACTACAAAAGTCTAACTGCTAATCTCTTGCGGCTTTCGTTACCTTTTTATTTCTGACATTCCCACGTGCCGTGTGGTTCTCTTGACGGTTTGCTTTGCACATAATTTGCCTGTCTGGTACTAGTATTCCAACCACGCTTGAAACTCGTCAAGATTGATCTCTGCATGCCGGGATTATCAGTATTTTAGCAAGGCGAATGACAAAAATTTCTGCGGTGAAAATAATCTGCATCCATAACAAGCTGATAAATAGTCAATCTCCACATAAAGCGACTCATTTCAGAGGCCAACTTTTTCAGCTACCTTGTATCTTTCCTTTCTTCGACTTTCTCTTTGGCGGATCGCTCACGGCTCTAATTTTGTTTCGTACGCCGCCTTCTTCACAAACGTTTCGCTCGCAAAAAGTGTTTATGCTATGCAATTCAAAGACAAACCATGTTTCCTCTACATAAGAGCCCTCCATCTCAGCGAAATTGCAAATTACTTTGTCAGAATAACTGAGCGATTATTCCTGATCCAACGACGATCGAACATGGCCGTGAAACTGACACGACGAAATGAACACGAATATTGTCATGGATACATTTGATTGACGTCCACCAAACTTAGTTTTTGAAATGGCAAAAAATCGTTGAAGGGCGCGTGTGACTGATAACCGCTGTAAAGATAAATGTTTTTTAGTGTAAAAACTTGACGAAGTTAAAAATTTTATGGAGAAGAACCGCCTTGAGAACTCAAAAGAACAATTTTTGATCTGGCTTAGCTAGAGTGTGAAGACGATATTCGATGGGAAAATGGGCATCCTTTTTAGCGGTGACTTCTTGACAGTGTATAGGAACAGAGCATTAAATAATTATCACTTTTTCGAAACGTTAGTATTAGTATTATCTTCCCATACTCAATTCGGATCCAACACATAGAAACACTGTTTAATTAATGTTGAAAGCTGTTCATGTCGGGCAACACCACCACACCTTAGCTTTCTTATTGGTCCGTATTCTGACAGTATAATTAATTTTGTGATCGGTTTGTGTTTTTGAGCAGATGATAAGCACCTTGACTCTTAATTTGCAGTTTCTAAGTTGTAAGTCTAAAGCCATTCCGGTCACGAAGATCAGTAAAACGCAACTTACCTTTTTTCAGAGATTCAGGTACAGTACGTTCACTTCATAGTTGAATGTAAAGTGTTGTTTTATAATTTGGCTGTTTACTCCTGATTCTGCCATTTTGTCCATTAGCATTTGTTCTTACCATATATTTGTTTTCTTGTTTGGTTGTAATTCCTGACGTAGAAATATTGCTTGTTGGAAAACTAGAGCCTGCTATTTGTCAGAAAAACTTATGTGGTACATGAATGTGCTTTCGAGTTGAAAAACAAAGCACTAGAGAGCAAAACAGTGTTTCGTTCTTGTTTGGTAAACCTTCTGCCTAAAACTTGGTAGGAGTCCAAAACAAAACGATTCTGTAAAATATAGGTCATTGTATTCACAGCAGACGGTGAATTTACTTCTCGTCAAAGAAAAGCGTTGATTTTAAAACAAGTAACTTGAGAATAATACAAATTCTAGTAGTAAGTCGCGCAACGCAAGCCGAAAAATTAAGAATTTACTTTCTCAGGTCCGCGCTTGTTTGAACAAAGTTAACTCAAATTTTCTGTCACCGATGTTTGTGCATTAAGAACAAGTTGTTTTCTTCTGTGCAATGGTGTTAAAACTCAATTCAACAAAACCAATTCAGTCATGAGCGGCCAATCTTTATACAGCTGTCCGTGTTTCAAACTTCGGGCCGCTCAGAATTTATCCTTTTCATCTTCGACCAGTTTGTAATAATTGCTGTAATGTGTTTGCTGTGCTAAACCACCCTCCTGTATTTTTTTTTTACCCGCACAGTTCCCTCTTAACATTTATGAGTAAATTTGCGGCGGACTATAAATGGTTCTTTAAACACAGCGGGGGAAGTTTTAAGCAAACCTTTATATAGTACACGAAGTAAAGCTTCCTGGGATATCAGTTTTAAGTGCTTAATTCGGTTGTGAAACGTTTAGGCCAACATCTCATTTCTTGAATACTGTTGTGTTTTAATCACAATAGGTTACTGTTTAAATTGGAAACAATTTTGAGATAGAAAGTTGTTTACTTGATTGAGTTTGTACGTTTTCAATTTAAGAAGAATATTTCGCCGTTGTTCTGGCGCCATGTGTGCGAAATTAAGCGCGTCCTCGCCAAAATAAAACCATTGTTTATCCGAGGTCTTTTAGCAAGAGAAACAGTTGAATATGTTAATTCATTATGTCGGCAAATATACTTCCTCTTCAGTAATTTGTTAATAACTCGATTGGGAGAGTAAAAATGATTTCAATAACGAAAATACTGTCTGTAATTGAAACTGAATCGGCGTATCGAAGGATTGAAACAATACTGAAATTAAATTCCCTGCTGGCAAAACTGTGAAGTTTGATCCAATGACATCAACACGAATTTTGAGTGATGTCGTGCCAAAATGATTATTAATTGTCTCATTCATTATCCGGAGAAATTACCAGGGCGTCAATTTGCTGACTTCTGCTAGTAGCAATACAGATAATTCAGTGGGTTTTGGTCTGGAAGTGTTAATTTTAAGGAACATTATTACCAAACGTTTAACATTATACGATTACAGCCATGGTGGTTAGCAGTTTAGTAACTATATTTCAGGGCCGAAAATCTCCCAACCAATCGAATGCAAATTAACCAATATATTTATTAAACACAGCCTCGGGTATCATCGCTGAATTTTTACAATTTATAGGTGACATCTCACTCAAAGAAGAGCAAAATGAGTGTATCTAACAACTCTACCTTCGCAAATGGAACTGATTCTCCTGTGCAGCAGTATGTGGAGCAGTATCAAGAAAGCACTGGTCTCCGTGTTTTCCGCTTTGCTCTTTCCTCGCTGATAATCTTGGCTACCTTAATCGGCAACTCGATGGTTTGCTATGCTGTTTGGAGCATACCGCACCGCAAGCCCCTCTCCTATTATCTCGTCGCTAACATGGCCATTGCTGAAATCCTAAACAGCGTGTGTTTGCCGTGATATTAGTGAACCGGGAAGACCGCGGACTAGTCGTCAGACCCAAATGCATTTTAAATCCTCCCCAAGTCCTGGCAGTCCTTGTGGTAACCTATTCACTGGCCGCGATCGCTTTCTATCGCTATCGAGTCATGGTTGAACCGAATCCTCGAGGACCATCAATGAAGGTAAAGCTTCTGACGATTCTTGGGGTGTGGCTGGTGTCAATTGCAATCTCCTTCCCGCTGTTCATAGGACTAAGATATCAAGATGGCAAATGCAAAGAACTCCCCGTAGCCAGCAATGACATCTATGTGCTGGCAAAATTCATCCTGAATTACGCTCTGCCGTATGTCATCATGCTGGTCTCGTACGGTGCAGTGGCTTGGAACTTAAGAAAGAGAATTGCAGAGAAAACAATAGAGGCTCGAAACTCGATGGTCCCTTCTTCGTGTGTTGTGGAAGCTGAAGATCAAATTGAACTCCAAGCCGCCCAGGTCGATGAAGTGAGACGCTTTAGAGAGACTGAGCAGAGAAAGTCTGTGGTGATCGAGACTGGGACCCGCCGGGGAAGTAAGCCTGAGAGCAGCGACCTGGAAAAAGATCTACTTAAGATGATTTTTGTAATTATTATCATCTTTGTGGTTTGTTATTTTCCGTATCAAGCCCATTTTTTGTGGGTTAGGATTTATAACATAAAAACGTACCAGTTTCGATATCATCTCCTTATGACTAAATATATCTTTATTTTGACTTGCCTTCCTGGTGCATTGCACCCTCTTTGTTACGGTACAATGAGCAAGTTTTACGCCAAGGCATTCTCAAAAATTATTCTCTGCAGAAAATAAACATTCACATGTGCGTTGCTTGCTAACCTATTACTAAATTAAGCTAAATTGGGTAGGTGCTACCTTTGCTCGGTTCTAGAACAAACGATCGAACGAATGTCTTCAAATAAAACATAGGATACAGGTAAAATTTAGAATATACAGTTTTAAGAGAGAAAACTCTTAATTAGAGCCGACAAGATACAAGGAAAAAATTGTATGCGACATCTGTAGGGTAAAGAGAACTTAAGCCTGGTATTAAATGTAAGTTTACAATGTAAATAGATCATACGGTTACTGTTAAGATCGCTTTTAATTCTGTGGTTTGCATAGGTATAAGGTATGAGGTATAAAAGCTATAATAGCTTCTAGAGTTAAGTTCGTTAAGTGATAACTTGAATGCTGTATACACTATATAAAGATGATAAGCCAATAAATTTGTGCAACAAAATAAAGAAAATTGATCCCCATGGAAAAAGGAATGTGTGGGTTTAAACGCGGGAAGGCATGGAAATTGTTTTGAAGTCAGTTCTTTAAATTCATAAATACAGTGTGTTTCCCGACTGTTTATTGAATAGACAAACGAGCTGGTTGAGTGTGACAGAAACTTATGCGAAAAAAGGAATATTAATTTGGTTTTTTTAATTAGAAAGGAAAAGTGATGACACAATAATGTCAATAAAAAAACCGTTAAAAGCATTCAAGGTGAACCACAGAAAGCAAACGAACCCATTTTGGACAGGTCGTGTCGAGTTCGTGACTGGAGTCAATAATTTCTCTGACTGAACGAGGATCAGGTTTTATGCAGAGTGCAGCTATTAAATTGCACGATGAAAACTTTTTTAATTTTTAAAACCAAACTTAAGTGCACTCCACCACAAGGGCTCCTACTCTGTATCTCTTGGAAACAGAGACAGAAAATATGCTATTATATGTGCTGGAAACGTCTTGCCGATATATTTGGGTTTTATTTAAATAAGATCTCCAACGTTAAATGAATTCGTCTGTTGGCCCCGGGCAATGCAAGGAAATGTTAAAATAATGCTTTTTTATCAAATGCACCGAGACCATGTACACTACATGTTATGAACAACATTTCTCGACTAACTAAGCTTCTTAATGGTGAAATATGAGAAGTCATTCTTAAGTCCATAAGTTCAATTTCTTTTGCTTTTAGCCATGAAAAAAAAAGAAAAAAAGTCACCTGCGCGCTGTGGCAATTAGAAAATTGAATTCTCATAACTTAGCTGACCAAGCTTTGTTAGAAGTACGAATTTTTATTTTTTAAACAGAGCTAGTGTAGGTTAGGATTTATAACATAAAAACGTACCAGTTTCGATATCATCTCCTTATGACTAAATATATCTTTATTTTGATTTGGCTTCCTGGTGCATTGCACCCTCTTTGTTACGGTACAATGAGCAAGTTTTACGCCAAGGCATTCTCAAAAATTATTCTCTGCAGAAAATAAATATTCACATGTGCGTTGCTCGCTAACCTATTACTAAATTAAGCTAAATTGGGTAGGTGCTACCTTTGCTCGGTTCTAGAACAAACGATCGAACGAATGTCTTCAAATAAAACATAGGATACAGGTAAAATTTAGAATATACAGTTTTAAGAGAGAAAACTCTTAATTAGAGCCGACAAGATACAAGGAAAAAATTGTATGCGACATCTGTAGGGTAAGGAAAACTTAAGCCTGGTATTAAATGTAAGTTTACAATGTATATAGATCATACGGTTACTATTAAGATCGCTTTTAATTCTGTGGTTTGCATAGGTATAAGGTATGAGGTATAAAAGCTATAATAGCTTCTAGAGTTAAGTTCGTTAAGAGATAGTATGAATGCTGTATACACTTTATAAAGATAATAAGCCAATAAATTTGTGCAACAAAACAAGTAAAGAAAATTGATCCCCATGGAAAAAGGAATGTGTGGGTTTTAACGCGGGAAGGCATGGAAAATGTTTTAAAGTCGGTGCTTTTAATACATAAACACAATGTGTTTCCCAACTGTTTAAATAGACAAACAAGCTGGTTGAATGTGACAGAATGTTTATGCGAAAAAAGGAATATTAATTTGGTTTTTTTAATTAGAAAGGAAAAGTGATGACACAATAATGTCAATAAAAAAAACGTTAAAAGCATTCAAGGTGATCTAGTAAGCAAGTCCATTTTGGACAGTTCGTGTCGAGTTCGTGACTGGAGTCAATAATTTCTCTGACTGAACGAGGATCAGGTTTTATGTAGAGTGCAGCTATTGAATTGCACGATGAAAACTTTGTTAATTTTTAAAACCAAACTTAAGTGCACTCCACCACAAGGGCTCCCACTCTGTATCTCTTGGAAACAGAGACAGAAAATATGCTATTATATGTGCTGGAAACGTCTTGCCGATATAATTTGGTTTTATTTAAGTAAGATCTCCAACGTTAAATGAATTCGTCTGTTGGCCCCGGGCAATGCAAGGAAATGCTTAAATAATGTTTTTTTTTTATCAAATACACCGAGACCATGTACACTACTTGTTAAGTCCATCAGTTCAATTTCCTTTGCTTTTAGCCATGAAAAAAAAAGAAAAAAAAATTACCTGCACGCTATGGCAATTAGAAAATTGAATTCTCATAACTGAGCTGACCAAGCTTTGTTTGAAGTGCGAATTTTTATTTTTTCAAACAGAGCTAGTGTAGGATATTTCAAAGAGGATTAACCTCTCATGAATATACGGATCTACTTTTTTCCAAGAAAAACTTTTGTTCAGTAGTCCTCTTAAACATTCTGTCATGGTCAGTCTTTAAGTTAAAACTACACAACGGAATAAAATACGCACGTGAGTTTCGTTTTAACTGCAATATGATGCCTGTGCAGCTGTTGCGGCACTTTTGAAATAGAATATGCTAGATTCAGTGGCATCTAATGGAAAACTACTTTTCTGCTAAGTTTGTGAAGGTGAGTGAACCGGTCAATACTGATGAGCTTCACCGCGTAAATTTAAAGACGGTATGCTCTTTGATGAGCTCACAAGAGAAACTTAGAGAGTTATACTGCCATGTTCACCTTGTTGCTATGGTGATTTATCACAAGCTATTTTTAGATATAGTACCCAGTGCTCCGCCGGATAATGGTACCATAAGCGTTGCATGGATGTTTTCTAAGAGGTTGAAAAGTTTATTAAGTGTGTTGTGCTTAGACTCGAATAGACTGTGCTGGTAAAAGTAGCGTATGAGCCCATTACCCGGAGCTTCCATCTTCCATACAGACCCTCTGAGTCAACCCTTTCCCGTATCTTTTTATTTTTAGAATCATCTCCCACCGAGGCTTTCGCGGGTTTCTTTTAAAACAGCCAATCATAAGAGAGCTGTGGTCTTCTATTGTTATAAGTAACAGGCATGTCACACGAAAGCTTTTCAATAATGGCGGAAAGCGAGGAAAGTTAATCCAAGGAAAGTTCTGATATTTATGAGCCAACTTCCACAGAAAACAGCAAGTCTTTCTGAACGCCGAATAGCGGCATATACAACACGCAAAACAGTCAACAGACTTGCGCGTAAACAGCTACATTCGAATTTATGTAGTGTCAGAACTACCAAACGGAGGAATAAACCTTACTTGAGAAACAAACGCTCTATTAGATAGCTGCAAGAAACATAAGAACTGCTCTAGAACGTAAAGCTTTCTAGAAGTAAAGCTAAGGCGTCTGAGAAGAAAAACGCACGAGGACAGATATGTCATCCGTGACAGTCAATATACTGTACTTGCGAACAGTTCTAATCAAACAGCCGGTCTCGGCGTCACAATATAGAATACAAATAAGCAACACGTTCACGGAAAATCTCAAATTTAGTTCCGCGAAGACAAATACAAGTTTAGAGACTAAAAACACATTTTGCAATCTATAGAATTGAGCCTAAACAATGCTTAAACACATGGCAAATTACAGAGGTTCGAGGCGACATGCCGATAACAGCGGAAATCACACAGACCTATGACCTCTAAAAATCTCAGCTACAACACGGGCTAACGGCTCAACTTTACTTAAAATTTCTCCTTATAACTCAGCATTAAGTGTCCCCCATAAACACGAGTGAAGCAAAAAGAAAGGTTAAGCTACCGAGCAGAGAACTGCTAATGTACAAATGTCAAGAACCGCAGGAGTCGTTACCGGCTTGTCAACCCCATTTTACAACAATACCCCAATGTATGTTTGTAGATTAGGCATGCAAACTCCAGTCGCCGTTAACACGGACGTCTAAGCGAACAGAATGGAATGGTCCTGTTTGGTGATCGCAGTTTTGTTTATCCGAAAGTTACAACACAAGCACACGATCAGGAAACTGAGAAGCTGCCTCGAAGTCTTCGAGTGGACAAGGCGACAAGGCTTCAATTCCAAGTGAAATATAAAATGTCGACACTTAAAGCGGTAGCTCAGTGAAAGTTCCTTGTGCCAGATTTCGAGTTGATCCAAGTCTTCAGATTATTTGGTTCTATTCTGCTGCCTCTCCGGGAGTTTTCTTCGCTGTATATCATTCACGCTTGACGTTTCGTGATCTTCTTTTTTATCGTCAAGACCGCTAACACTATCGTCAGGCATCGCCTAGATTTTCATGACCAAAATCCATAGGTTTCCTTGCTTTTGTCGGTCCTTGGCCTCCAGCAAAATCCGAATCATACAGAACATCTCATTTTACAAGAAGTTATATAGCAACAAGAACGAAAAACAAAGCATAAAA
>JAHPZR010004491.1:0-13181 GCA_019787425.1 Platygyra sinensis
GAGGGACTTTAAAACCGAGTATGTAGCTTTTACTCGTCTTACGACAGGAAACTCAGAAAGCGATAAATCGCTTAAAAGGTTTCGGATCGCGCAGAAACGCAAGATGACTATAAAAAGACAACAAGGCATTGAGATCGGTTACTTTATTTACATTGAGAATTTACTAAAATCTAGGCTAAAATGTCTATTGACGTTTTTCGTCGGTGTGTCATTGCTGATGTTACTAAAAAGCTGTATGTTCACCTCGTTAGACCTCTCAAGTGTGGTCTACTCATCAAGCCTATTTAAGCGATATGGCCGGCAGAGGCTGTACAACGTCGGGCGACTCAGCTCATGGTTGGGAATAGGATTTCTTACAAAGAACGTTTGAGTAAGACTGGTCTAATGTAGCTATCTTAGACGAATCTATTTACTCTTCATTTTTTTCATTCAAATGCCTGCATAGTTATTATGTCCTCGATATCTCTAATTATCTGCAGTTTTATAATTCTGAGCATGAACCCCATATTTTGAGGAACACTGAACTAACTTTTAAACCAACTATCCAAGAACAGAATTATTTAGGTCGTCTTTTTTTCCTAGAGTTGCTCGTCTTTGGAATAATTTACCTATATCCATTGGAAGAGGGAATCACAAATCAATGTTCAAAAAAGACCTAAGACTCTACTGTTTTGCAAATGATAGCAGAGATTTAATGTAATTGTTATTTAATTTCAGTCAGCATTATTTTTGTAACGCATGATATTTTACTATATTCGTTTATAATACTGCCTGTCATTACGTATATTTTTTTCATGTTATTGTTTTACATATATTGTTTCTGATGGCCTTTATCACCAGGGAAGTTCATTCCTGTTGCTAGGTCTTCCAGCAGCTATTTATTTATATGTTTGTATGTGCATATATTTATCTGCTGTAAAATTATAAGTAAAGTACAAACCCTTTGTAACATAACACCTTCATATGCTGAAAGGCGAGAGTCACGTTTCGCATAATTAAAGTCGGTTGTTATGTAACAGTAAATGACGGCGGTAACTATATCACGTTTTACGAGCTGAACGTTTGCGTAAATATTAAAAAGATAACCAACGCGCAGTCGGACAGTGTGAGCAATCGGGATTTTTAAAGTGTGGTACCATATCGGAAACCCGAACGCTATAAAGAAGCTAACCATTAACCCTTGCATTAATCCTAACCCTAATCAGTATTTTCAGAGCTTAGGCCTGTAATCAGTTTTTATTTTGTGTACGCATCACAAGGTATCCAAGGGCGGTTTGAGACATATAAACAAGTCCTAACCATCTTTTAAATTGTTTTCCGGTAATGTTTTCTCGCAAAACGTTGTTGCTAAATATTACGTAATGTTTTTGTGAGCGCAGGAAAGTTAAAAAAGCGCGGTTTTAAGTTTCTTTTAAACTTCTTGTTTTTTTTTATATCAAGGAGTGAGCAATTTAAGAAAATGGTGTTTATCTCAATCGTTAATGTAGACAGTGAGACGGTTTTTAGCCATAAATCAGTCCACAAACGTGTGCTATAGACTAATTAAACTAATTAAATTTGGTGTCACTTCACTTGCAAAACAGAGATGTGTTGTATAACAGACCACGAGGAATTTTATGCCGTGTGCCTAAATCGAGCTGTTTTAAGAACAGCAATTACAGGGTTCCATTATCAATTTGAACAGATCGCCATCACCCTCACCCATGCAGAACCAGTAAGAAATGTATATGTATAAATCATTATTTATTAATGTTTATCATTGAGAATGTAGCAAACAAAAATTATGCATCACAGACTTGCAAATTGCCTTCATTTCAATATGTGATGAAATAGTATTATCCTTCAAAAAATGGTCACTTGAAGAGTTGAAGTGCTCACAGTCTACATCATGTTTACAACTCGGGTGGACAGTACAGCATAAGCTATTTTAAATTCCTCTGAAAGTTGCGTGTAGCTGCAAGCATCTTAACATTAAAAGATCCGAAAGATGTATTTTTTTTTAAGTGTAAGAATTAGGACCTACTTCAATTTTTACAATCACAGGATTTCGATTTTGTTATATTTAATTCATTGCAGATCTAAGACCACTAAAGAGCTGCTGCAGGTATCAAGAGTGGGAGCAGATAAGGACTTTTTCAACATAACCACACTGGGTGTTCCATGAATGGAAACATGAGGTAAATTACAAGATGCTGATCTTGTCAAGCGTTGCGTAAGTTTTCCTACTATGGGCAGCTCTGACGACCTCAAATTGTCTTTTAGCCCGACAAATTGAGTGCCACCAACTTTTGACGACATTTCTTGAGGCTTCTTCATCCCTAACAGCTCACGAAAAGCGTTCTTAAAACGGTGGTCTCTATAACAGTATAACAGTGGATTAAACAGAGAGTTTAACTGCGTCGCTATATGTGTTAACCTGATAGCCTCATTTGAACGAAACACTGGGACAACACGTCCTAAGATGCCAAAAACAAATGCTGGGATAAACATGGATATTACCGCAGCGGTTAGCAAACCAGTTGTCTTGGCAATTTTAGACTCTAGTTTTGCTTTCATTAGAACGCCAATTTGAGAGATTCCGTTTGGTGTACGATTGCGCATTCCAACGTAAACCTTTCCATAAAAAAATGCGATAAGATATAAGCAAACAGCTTCTACAGCAATCCACCCGGTCAAAATGCGTTCCATGATTGTACGATCCGCAAAGACCACAGTCGTAGTAAAGCTTGCAACCGTTGGGAAGATCGCGGAGAGCCAGGTACCTATTGCAATCCTTTTAAAGCGGCCATTTGTGATGATCCGCTTGTAGTCCTTCCATTTTTGTATCGCCACGTATCTCTCCCAAGCAATGATAGTCAAGTGATGCATAGTAGCAGTAAAGAGTAAAGGCCTGAAGAAATGATTTACCACATATAACTTACAGGAATACTCAAAGGAAACTTGACGTAATGAAAATAAATCAATTGTGGCATCTGTAGGCATGAGTATAAAGCCGACTAGCAGATCCGTAACAGCCAGGCTTGACAACATAATATTTGAGGGTTTTTGAAGGTCTATTCTTTGCTTTATAGCTAGGATTATGAATGCGTTCAAAATAACGGTGGGGAATGACGCCATGGCCGTTATGAGGCCTATTATCAAGTTAAAAGTTGAACTACCGACTTCCCATGACATGACCGGTGCGTATGGACAATAAAACGTCGAGCGGGATGAAGTGAAGTTTGTTTCGTTGTTGTACAGGTCCATGCTGTAAATACAGGAAAGTCTCTAGCTTGGATGCAAGAGCTAGCGCCGTTAATTAACCAACCACCTCTATCGATTGCATGCGGTCTTCAGCTTCAGTATTCACGCCTGTCTTCTTTACTTCAATCAATCTTAAGAGGATTAAAATTAAAACAGCTATAATTACCTTCACAGTAAACGTATGTTTCTTGTCACCTGTTCTAAGTACCTAACCTGAGGTTAAGTTGAAAGAAACCCATACTCTAAAGAGACCTATGACCAGTGTTAGTGAAACGACCCAAGGGAAAGGTATACGAGGGTATAAATATTGTATTTCGTCACACATATCTATGTTTTCTGCACGAGGGCCAAATGGGCAAATAGACAAAGTATCTGTTGGATATTCCAGAAATGGACAACATGTACCGTGTCGGCCTATCATGTGAAGAAACAAGAGTGGAAGTTTGGGAGAACGACAAATGCTAGAAGTATCGCGTTACAGTCGCCATATATGCAAATTAGAGTCAAGCTTTTTGTCCATCACGCAATGCTGAAACAAAAGATTTTACCCGTCTAACCTCTCATCCAGTGCGAGGCTGGACGGGCAAAAACAAAGCTTTTTGTTCTTCTGGGACTCAAAATGGCCGCTGTGTGAGAAAGGTCTATGAAAACGCCGCAAAACATTTACTTTTACATTTGGATCCCTGCCAGTCACCCAGCCGTCACATGGGCTCAACGCCACGTAAGATTGCTCAGTAAAAATAAGCGATCCAAATAAACGCGATCTTTATACATGTGGTGTTTGGGCCGAGTCTGTCGACCCCGTTGCTGATTTGTGTCCGACAGATTAACTTCTGTACCAAACAGTTCAATCTGGTACTGCTGAATAACGTTTGAATTCAAGATATGAAGAAAACACTGTGATGACAGATACCAGCCCTAAAATATATTTTGGCAAGATCCTCTCCTCATTGTGCAGCAAATAAAATCTCATCCTCGTGTTTGTGGTTGCAAGCCGGAATTACCCATGTAGCATTGCCTTGCGAGCTGACTGAAAAATTAACCGGGACTACCGTGCGCGCCTAGTTTCGTCAAATCGGGATTGATTCGCATACTACACCAATATTTCATACATTCTTTATACGTATACGCGGGGGAGACTATAATGCCTCCTCGGGTTTTGGCCTCTGGGCCAAAACCCTGCGGGGGCAACAATCAATACATCGTTTTCACTATCACACAGCAAAAAAATAAATAAATAAATAGATAAATAAATAAGGACGTAGAAGCAGCAATTTTGTAAGAATCTTAATGAAGAGAACAAGACTTTTAAATTTGAAAGACATGTTTCGGCAACTCCTGTGCCATCGTCAGTTTACGGATGGAATGGGCCCTTTGCAGTTTACGATCACATGGTACAAAAACCGCCATGCTGGAGAGCAAACCGCCCACTGGGACCTCTAAAACAAAAGAATATTTAGTTAAGTTGCTTTGTTTTGGAGGTCCCAGTGGGCGGTTTGCTCTCCAGCATGGCGGTTTTTGTACCATGTGATCGTAAACTGCAAAGGTCCCATTACAATGATGAACAATATATAGCGGAAAATTAGAATAACAATGCTATGATACAACAACTGATTACAAAGAAAGATTAAGATTTACATGAAACAACTGTTGATTTAGGGAGGGTTTCTCCCAGTAAATATGCACTGCCTCCTTGATTTTTAATTGTGTCCGTGTTGTTGCTTGATCTATGACAACAAAGCACTCCCTCGAACAAAGTGCCCGACACCCAGGTGAATCCTGTAAATGCTTGAAAATGTGAGAGGCCTTATCCATATTTAAGTGCTCGTTTATGCGCGTGCAAATGTGTCGGGAAGTCTCGCCGACATAGCAGGCACCGCAGTCTGCACACCTGAATCTATAAACAACGCATGATTTGAGCTCTTTAGGGATAAGGTCTTTCACGCTAAACAAAGAGCCGATTTTGAACGAAGAAAACACTAGCTTAATATTAAAGCCGTTGTCAGAAAAACGCTGAATGGTTCTGCGAATCCGCTTTTGTGCAATAGCAGAAAATTTACCCACGTAAGGTAGTTTAACATAGGAGCACTCTGGGCTGTTGTTGCCATTTTGCCTGTTAAACTGAAAAAACTTATTGATAGTGGAATTAATAGCCTTGTCGATAATGTGCTGGATAAGAATTTTTGAGTAAAAAATCCCTTATCTTAGTTCTTTCCTGATGGAATCCTAGCCAAGTACTATTAATCTTATACGCTCTATCTATAAGAGGTCTAATTAAGCCTAACTTATACGAGTATGATGCAAAGCTAGTGAAATTCATAAGGAGGCCTGTAAAGGTGGATTTGCGAAACACCGTGGTGAGAACAGGGACCTGATTGTTTCGGAAGAAAGCAGTTGACAAAATGGCAACAACAGCCCAGAGTGCTCCTATGTTAAACTACCTTACGTGGGTAAATTTTCTGCTATTGCACAAAAGCGGATTCGCAGAACCGTTCAGCGTTTTTGTGACAACAGCTTTAATATTAAGCTAGTGTTTTCTTCGTTCAAAATCGGCTCTTTGTAATAAAATAATAAAACCTCAGTCAAACCTCTATAAAAAAAATTTGCACACTTGTACTATATGAAGTAGTGATTGAAATTTCTACAGCTCTGCATAGTGTCTGCATTCCACAAAAAGACCTCCAATTCGTCCACCTCCGCCCCCATTTTGTCTAGTTAACTCCACTGACCATTGATATAGTGGGCACAATAACTGTAAATATTTTTTTGGCGTAGCCATAAATATATTGGTCATAGCAGTAAATATTTTTTCGAGGAAGTCCTTAGTATATTTGCCATAGCCGATAATAAATTTGTAATAGCCTTTCATATATTTGTCATTGTCGTCAATATATTTCTCATAGCCTCTCATATATTTGTCATAGCCGTTAATATATTGGTCATAGCCTTTCATATGTTGGTCATAGCCTTTCATATATTTGTCATAGCCCAATATATTTATTAGAAATACTGATAAATTGAACAACAATATCGTCTCATATGGCGCTTCATAAAATAGTTAATCCCCCATACGGTCCTAATTCTCAAATAATCCACCTTAAGGCATTCTCGTCCCCAGAGCCCACGATCCTTCTGGCCTGCGGCAGGAAATCGAGAGCTCTGGGAGCAA
Organism: Platygyra sinensis; assembly: GCA_019787425.1. Lineage (NCBI taxonomy): Eukaryota > Metazoa > Cnidaria > Anthozoa > Scleractinia > Merulinidae > Platygyra > Platygyra sinensis. The sequence goes on from JAHPZR010004491.1 coordinate 6,413, forward strand.
CCATTTCAGGCATGCGCCGTAGATGCAGACTGCGTGACACCAGATGGGCAGAATTCGGTTATTTCCATTGTTATTTCAAAATGGTTGCTCCCAGAGCTCTCGTTTTCCGACCGCTGGTCAAGGGGAACGAGGCTCTGGGAACGAGATTGACCTTAAGGACGATGCCTACTATTGTCATTGCGCATACGGTCTGCGCATCTCGAGATACTCGGATTTCCTATGGGTGGTGCTTATAATACAGGGATATTGGTATCCAAAAAGAAAATTGGGGGTAACCACGCATTTTTCAGAGATAATTAAGCTTCAATTAGGGAAAAAACGCCATACATTGCTTTGTATTTTAAGGCGTTTTACAAATATTGCTGATTAATAGCCCTTTTCACGGTTAATTTTTCTCATTTGCATTACAATGTAATCAACGTGAATGCGAGGCAATTTCGGGCTAAAAGTGCGAAATAGCCCGAAATTGCCTCGCATACATGCTAGATTTTATTGTAATGCAAATGAGGAAAGCTAACCGTGAAAAGGGCTATTATCTTCGAAAAATGCGTGGTAACCCCCAATTTTCTTTTCGGATTTCAATAGCACACAAGTTTTAAGTCATTTCTGTGTATAGTTTCCTTTTTCTCATTCTTACTAGTTATATTGTATATATTCAGATATTTTATTAGTTTTTCTACTTATACTTATATTGTAATTATATTATATTATATTAGTTTCTATTTTCATTTTGTATTATACTAGTTTTTATATTGTAATTATTTCTGAGTGAGGGCCACAAGATTATTAGCTGTGCTATTTAGTGTTACCCTCGTAAAATAAAGTCTTTATTATTATTATTATTATTATTATTATTATTATTATTATTATTATTATTATTATTATTATTATTATTACTCGTTGTGATTTGCTTTTCCCGCATATTCAGTGAACCGCGCAAAAATACCTTTGAATTAGTAGGCACCATCCTTAAGATAACGCACGAGAAGTTCTAGAAACAGATAGTTCTGTGAATCGGATTTTGTTCGCGTGGGCAGTTAGGCTTTTGGAGAAATTAGCATAGATTTTGGTGATTTTTAAAAAAGTAAAACTGCTAGAATCAAAACACTAGCTTTGACAAGCCGGAAATCATTTTTGTAGACTCGTTGGCTTCAAAACATATATATGCATATCATTTTTTCAGCCACATTTACGGTTCACGGGAACCTCTGGGAGACCAGACTGGCAGTCAGTACGAGTTCACCGGAAATAGGTGTAGATGTTATGGTCAGTCCCATTACCTCTCATACGTAATGTTTTTTTGTTTTGTTTTTTTTATTATTATTATTATTATTATTATTATTATTATTATTATTATTATTATTATTATTTTTAAACTATTTGCAAAACTACTTACAAAGATATACAATACACTACATAACTTACATTAGCATATACTAAAACAGTAGATAGTGTTAAACGCGCACGCTGATTGGCTCGTCAAACTCCGGATATCCTGTGCTATCTACCTCCGAGCAACTCAAGAGAAAATGGCGTCCCGTTTGCGGCCGTGACAAGTGAAGAAATCATCCAAATTAATTTTTTGTGGTGTATATTATCTCACTGTTTTAGTATATACTAAAACAACTATTCACCTCAGTGTCGGTGGCTAGCGATGGATATTTACCGAGCCGCGAAGCGGCGAGGTAAACATCCACCGCTAGCCACCTCCACTTCGTTGAATAGTTGTTAACTATTCGCACTACTTACAACACAGTACTATATTATATTACGTTTTCTTTTACTTTTGCACACACAGAACGAGAAAAAAAAAGAAAACTACTTACTACATTTGTACTTAGGTTACATATAAAAATAAAATGAAGATTACAGAAATACTCGTACTTGTTGACCTTACTTTTGAACCGTTAAAATAAACTTGTTCTTACCTATTGATCTATACTATTTTGATATTATTATTTATCTACTTTTTTTTCTAAACAATTTGGAGTGACAAATTTAAACTTTAGGATGTATTTATTTGTGATTTTTTTGGTTTCATTTTTGTTTGCAGACAGTAAGACATTTAGTCTCGGTAATTATAAAGTAGGGTTCAACGTTTGCAGTTCTCTTCACATCAGCGTGCGCAAGGAGACACAAATAAGCTAAACAAAAATATGTTCGAAAACAAAACGAAAACTAGTTTTCTTGTTCAGCGAGGAACGTTCCCCATTTTTTATTGAATTTTGCTAAGAACCCGTTTTTGAGAGAAAAGCGTCTTTCTACTTCCAAGCAGGTCAGAAAATTCCGAATGAAAAGTTTTAGCGAGGGGAGGTGGTGCATTGATTTAGCCCAAAAAATGTGATATCTGGCAATTAGGAGGGCATGGTGAAGGAGGAGGACCGTAGTGTCATCACTCGCACAAAACCCAAACATAACTGAGGGGAGAAACTTTTTGTCAAGAGACAGGAAAAATTACCTAACCATTTTATAACTTCTTTCCAAAATACTTTTTGGTTTTTTTTTTCTTTTTGAATTTTGTTTTTTACTTTTTAGTTTTTGTTTTTCTTTTATTCTTTTTGAATTTTGTTTTTTACTTTTTCAATTTTGTTTTTCACTTTGTTTTTGTTTTTTACTTTTTGAATTTTGTTTTTTACTTTTTGAATTTTGTTTTTTACTTTTTCGTTTTTGTTTTCCATTTTGTTTTTGTTTCTTTACTTTTTCGTTTTTTGTTTTCCATTTTGTTTTTGTTTTTTACTTTTTGAATTTTGTTTTTCACTTTTTCGTTTTTGTTTTTTTTTCTTTTTGAATTTTGTGTTTTACTTTTTAGTTTTTGTCTTTCTTTTATACTTTTTGAATTTGTTTTTCACTTTTTTTGTTGTTGTTTTTCTTTTCTATTTTTTCAATATTGTCTTTCACCTTTTTGTTTTTACTTTTTCAGTTTTCGTTTTGATTTACTTTTTTCATTATTAATTTTTTTTGTCAAGGTTTTAAATGTTGTATACAGTTTCCCTTTTAAGGACTAAGCTGTCGTTTTCGCGCTTTATTTCTCTGTTTTTAGTTTTCATTAAATAACAAGAGCAAAAAACAAAACAAAAACAAAAACCAAAACCAAAACCAAAACTTAGAAAACGAAAACGAAAATCAATTGGATAGACCATCATGCTTTGCTGTAGGAGCAATATGACAAAAGCACCCAGCACATTTATTCGTGCTCTTGGCCTCCTTGTAGCCCACACAGGGGCACAAGGTGCAACGACCTCTCATTACTCCTTTGTGATCCGTGGCACCTAGGACAGCACGCAGGAACGATGTTAGCGAAATGCCAGCGAAATAAGCTAATTGATAAAGCAGAAGACAAAACATTGTGTTCACAAAACTAACCTGAATCGTGAGAACTTGCCATAATCGCCGTAGATGATTGACAGAAGAAAAAAAAAGGTGCTTGACACTCTCTAAAGTTCTAAGCGCGTGATAAATTGCTAAGCTGTGACAGCAAAGCATGGCGGTATACTCTGTTGGTCTTCGTTTTGTTTTTCATTTTTTGAGTTTTGCTTTTGGTTTTTGTTTTCGTTTTCGTTTTCGTTTTTGTTTTTGATTTTGTTTTTGCAAACTTCATTTATAAATCAAAATCGAAAATAAAAACTAGAAATAACGAGGGAAAACTTTAAAACAAATTTGATAAAATAAAAAGCAAAATTTAAAACAAAATCTAAATCTAATCTAAAAAATCTAAAATCTAAAAATTAAAGCAAAACTAAATATAAAGAAGTATATTCAAAAAGTATAAAAGAAAAAAAAATTGAAAAAGCAAAAACGAAAAAGTGAAAAACAAAATTCAAAAAGTATAAAAGAAAAACAAAATGAAAAACAAAAACGAAAAAGTGAAAAACAAAATTCAAAAAGTATAAAAGAAAAACAAAATGAAAAACAAAAACGAAAAAGTGAAAAACAAAATTCAAAAAGTATAAAAGAAAAACAAAATGAAAAACAAAAACGAAAAAGTGAAAAACAAAATGGAAAAAGTGAAAAACAAAATTCAAAAAGTATAAAAGAAAAACAAAACAGGTCAATGGCCCCCCCGGGCTTCCGTACACTGTTGATCAACCTGATATTTTCTCCGATAAACCTGCCTTTGAGGAAACCTGTTTGATCATTATTTATTAAGTGTGGCAGAACCTTTTTCAACCTTGTCGCAATTGATTTTGCAGCAATTTTGTAATCACAATTTAACAAGGTGATAGGTCTCCAATTTTTCAAATATTGCCGAGGTTTGTTTTTCTTTGGTAGCAGAGTTATTAATCCCCTTCTCTGTGAGATCGAAAGATAACCTTTGGAGAAGGACATATTTAAGGCGTCTATTAAAAACGTAGATACATCGTTCCAAAAGATTTTATAAAATTCTGCCGGTAGGCCATCTGTCCCCGGAGATTTACCTGATTCCATTGTCTTTAAACTTTGTAAACACTCCTCTGCGGATAACAAGCCTTCGCAGGACATTTTTTGATTATAGTTTAACTTTATATTGTTGTTTTCTGGAAAGAAGGAGTCCACTTTTTCATTACTCGCGCTTAGATCTATTTTGGAGGAGTAAAGGGACTCGTAGAATGTTTTGGCTTCCTGGAGGATTTCAGCGTCTTTGGGTATTCTTATATTGTTTTCAGTTTTAAGATTACTTATAGTTTTGCAATTGAAGTGGCGCTTCTCCAAACTGTGAAAGTATTTTGTATTTCTTTCGCCCTCGTTATACCATTTTATTTTAGATCTTAAAATGGCCCCTGCCGTTTTGTAGCGGATCATTCCTTCCATTTCTTGTCGTTTTATTTTTAATGCTACATGAAGGGATTCTTTATCTGCTTCAGAGAGGTGTTGCTGGTCAAGTTCTTTTTCGATTGCAGAAATGTCTTTTTCTAGAGTGTGTTCCTTTTGTCGTGTGTGTGATCTTTTAGCTTTGCCATATTTAATGGAAGCAGCCCTAATAACATCCCACAACAATATTTTGTCAACTTCACGATGGTCTTTATATTCCTTCGAGACATCTTGTTTAGTTTTTCTAATTAGTTCTACGTACTCCCTTTCTGTTAAAAAATTGGTGTTTAATTTCCAAAAGCCTGGTCCTCTGGGGTTAGTTGTGGTGCTAATTTTAACAGTAATCATACGACGATCAGTCCGATATCCGGGATGAATTTCGGCTTCAAGAACATTTGAACAGAGCGATTCACTTATCAAGAAGAAATCCAAATGGCAGCAAATTTCAGGGTTTGTTCTTTCCCAAGTAAAACGCATACTGTCTGGATTCTGAATTCGCCAGATATCTGCAAGCTGGAATTGTTCTTTTAAAGAAAAGACTTCTTCTTTTGATTTCAAATGCGTAGTGGGCGCGGTCGCCTTTTTTATCTCATTTTCGACGTCGCAAACTAGATTGAAATCGCCTCCAAAAACTATCAAGTCACATTCGAAAGATAACATTTTTTCACTAACCACTCTAAAAAAAACTGGGTCGTCCCTATTTGGTGCGTAGATATTCACAAGTGTCAATATCTTTTCTTTGGTTTCTACATCAACAATAATAAATCTTCCCTCTGGGTCCTTGTAGCATTTCAAAATGTTGAACTGAAAGTTATTATTAAACAAGATACCAACACCTGCTTTAGAACTAGAAAATTCCGTAAATATGGTTGAGTACCCCCATTCTGAACGCCAGTAAATTCCAGATTCGTTTGTGCTATGGGTTTCTTGTAGGAAGTGTATGGAAAATTGTTTTTTCTTCAACCATAAGAAGGTTTCTCTTCTCTTCTTATCGTTGGATAAGCCCCGTACATTTAGGGAGCAAATTGTCATGTTGTCACCTTGCATTGACGTCAGCATTGTACTCTAAAAACGGAGTGTCAGACCTTCCGCAGGATGTGTCAAGAGAACAGCTATTACGCAAGCTAATTAGATGATTGTTATTTAAAGTACAAATGTGTAAATAGAACTGCTAGAATCAAAACACTAGCTTTGACAAGCCTGAAATCATTTTTGTAGACTCGTTGGCTTCAAAACATATATATGCATATCATTTTTTCCAGCCACATTTACGGTTCACGGGAACCTCTGGGAGACCAGACTGGCATGGCAGTCAGTACGAGTTCACCGGAAATAGGTGTAGATGTTATGGTCAGTCCCATTACCTCTCATACGTAATGTTGCAAACTAGCGGACATACAGATATATGTGTGCATTTCTTCCCTTATTTCGGCTATTTCGAAATCGGAATAAATGAAAAACAGGTGGTATTATTTCGAAAAACGAGCATAATTTAGGTAAAAAAATGATCACTGCTAACAACAACAACAACAACAACAACAAGATTTATTTGAACTGTAACATTAACTAAATAACTAATTGAACAAGAAATAAATTAAAAATACATACAGTTGCTGGTCACCCAAAATAACTAAAGAGCTAAACTAGTTGGGTGACCACAGGAGCCCATTACCCGGAGCCTCCATCTCAGTTGAACCCTTGAGTCAACCCTTTCCCGTATGTTTTTATTTTTAGAACTGTGATATCTGCGGGACTTCTTTATTTCCCGCGAAAATGATCTTGTTTTCGACGACGTCCGCATAACAGCCTAAAAGAAAAATGGCGGCCCAAGGGGAAGGCCGATCTCTCCCGTTTTCCTTTTATTTTGATCCCTTTTTCCAATCTTACAACCGGGGGAAACTGGGTATAAGCTAACTGGAAGTTAATAAAGTAATAGACAACTTGGAGGTGGCATTCATACGTGTTGAACCGCCAACAGTGC
>JAHPZR010004492.1:5000-27500 GCA_019787425.1 Platygyra sinensis
CTCTCTGGTAAGCTTAGAATTTTCCGAAAAGTTTCCGTATTTCGTCAGTCAAAGTAATGAATGTACCTTAGAACTTCTACGATAACGAAATCTTGCGAGCTGCATTTTAGGGGACGTAGCACGCTTCACAAAATCGGTGAATTTTACCTTTCTGATCACGGTCGGCAACCTCAGTTCGCCCAAAATTCAATTTTGGCTCGTAGCAAAGCAAAAATAAGAAACTGGTAAATAATAAATTGCTTTTTTTATATATATGAACCAAACCCTTTTCACTGACAAAAAATGAGGGAAATTTATTTTTGGTCCCGAAGTCGAGTGGACCGCTTTTAGAGAGACTGCCTCTTAAAATGATCCCCATACTCCTTCTCCAGCAACTTCCTGGCCTCCTTATATCCTTCGGAAGGGTCCATGTGTAAACAACCTCCAATAAGTTCTCGCGGTTCCCCTTCGAGATGTTGTTCCAAGTAGTACAAGCGATCAGCCGCATTGGACGCTCTAGATTCTATCCGTGCTTTGAATGCCATGATAAAGGTTCCATATTTGATGGGATCTCCTTTAAACTTGTGAACTTCAGGTTGAGGCAGAGTCATCGCTGCAGCCGGCTGCTGGTGAGTTGCAATCATTTGCTCATTTTGTTGTCGCTGCATGGCGATGACTTCTTTGAAAGACTTTTCATGAGGCTCCAGTTGATAGGGAACATTGGATGGTGCACTCATTCCTTCTGGTACATCACTGATATGGTCGTTAGCCTGAGGCGAGATCTTGCTGACCAGGCCGTTTGACTGGAACTCTGGGGCAGCAGGATTAAGATAAGAGGCAGGCGTTGAAGCCATGAACTTGGGTTCACTTTGTTTGACATTAGGAACAATACCATCCTTATCTCCCAGGTTACTGCGATCATCTTCGAAACTGGCATAGACTCTTTCTCTAGCCTCGGCTTTCGCTATTTCAATTTCCAGTTTCAGAGCTTCATCAGCAGCTCGTAGTGCCTGCTTGCGTTGTAGCATTTTTCTTTCGGCTTGTAATTCAGCTAGCTTCAGTTTCTCTTTTGCTCGTACTGATGAAGTGGAACTGGCTGATGATTTTTTTGAATGGCTGCTGGCACGGGACGATTTAGATGAACCCGACTTTGCATCTGAGAGCAGATCGAGTTCTTCTGCCAAGCGACGTTCTGCTATGTTGATCCATTCCATAACCTGTTTTCTAAATTCCAGAAATGAGTTCTCCTTACTTTCATAACGGTTAAGTTCCTTATCTTGATCCTCTTCGGAGGTCAACTGACGATAATGAAGGTCATGTGCTTCTTGATACTCTTTGAATAATGTGTTTAAAACAATAGCCTCTGATTTCACTAAATGAAGATTGTTCTCATTTTCCATTAAGCTTGTAAGAGCATTCCTTTGTTTTGAAACAGCACATATTTTGGCGGTTTGATAATTTTTCAGTCGCCGTATTTTCTCTTCTTGACCCTTTTCAGTTAATCTCCTTACACGAGTATCGGCAATGTTTTCATTCGGAACACTCCCAGACTCAGCGCCTTCGACGACATGTTCTTCATTCATGATGGACTGGGCACTAGTTAATCTTTCAGTATTCGCTTCTCACATGGATAGTTACATCGAAATAAGCGATAAGCGGCGAACCATTCGCCTGAGCTTTGCAAACAAACGTAGAATAAGTTTCAATAATCCAGAATGCGACGAAGGATAAACTTTTGGAAACGAAATGTGATCGCATACAACGATGAAATTAACACAAACAAGAAGACGCGTACGTGTAATGAAACCAGTTTACTTGAGCGATGTGTGGACGATTTGTACGATTTCGAAAACTGAAATAAAACAAAAATTACAATGATAAACTACCTGAAAACACTAGTAGTGAGAAAGAGAATAAAAACTTACGTTTGTGTCCTTAAATCCTTGACAATAACGGTATAAAGGGGCCGATAAAAACGATTTCCCACACGAAACGAACAGCCGTCACTAGTTCCGTCGAGCACATGCTTTTTACCTCGCAACGCATCTTGGGATCATAGGGTACGTAACGTCACGCGTAACGGCAGTAACAAGACGGACCTCAAACCGACCAATTTGACTAACAAAAGGCGGATCGAAACTGACCAATGACTGATGACCAACTTAACACTAGTCTTTCAGCCAATACCAGATGTCATGGCTTAACTGACCAATCGCTTTCTACGGACCAGATTTATAACATCATCGACTGACAAACACTCCGATGGCTTCACTGGACTCTGAAGATGACTTCCGCTCAGGTCGTCCAACAGTCAGTCAACAACAACAGTTCTTTTCAGACCTATCAACACCCGGACTATCACACAATACGAAGACTTTTATCGACTATGTCATCTTACTACAATTACTCAATTTGGTAAAGAAATTTGTTTTTTTATTTTACCTTCCTTGACAACTATTTTTTCATAACATTGAACCTAATGGATGTTATCATTATCATTATCATTATCATTGTCATTGCTAATAATAATAATAATTGGACCGAGTGGAGTACAATTTAGGTAGAAATCGCTCGAAGAGCGAGGCCGATTGGAAATTACGAACACGATTACTCCCTGATAATTAATCGCATCTATATAACAACTTTCGGAACTAAAATATCTTATGAGAACTTCTTTTAAGCAAAAACGTCTATTGTTCTTTACCATGTCTTAAAAACAGAACGAAACATTGCGAAGGAAGCCATTAAAGCGCGCGCAGTTGCATGCAAATCACGTGGGTATCCAATTACAAAAAGTTAAAGTCGGACACCTTTATTTTGACACCTAAGTGATCGTGTGCCGATTACGGGACAAATTGGTGAGCGGAGAACCAATCACGACCGAAAATTTTTATTGTTATTATTATTATTATTATTATTATTATTATTATTATTATTATTATTATTATTATTACTATTACTGTTATTACTATTATTATTATAATTAATATTATTATATTAAAAAATCCCTTGTGTGAGACTGCAAAACACCCCTTCTTTCTCTTCTTTTGTAGACAAGTGCACAGTAAGTTTGGAGCAGTGACGTCATTTACAGGTACTTACAGAGCAGATGAGTGGTCCCTGGAGTTATCTCCGCAGGAACAGTCTGGTACTCCTTGCCAAACTATTGTGTGTTTGTCAGAGGTTGGTCGTTTATGTAACTCAAACTACCTTGTGCCCCGCTCGCAATTTAAAAATAAACCCATCTTTTAAATAACCTGGTTTTATGGACGCTAATGGAAGCGGCCATTTCTCATATCCACCTGTTTCAGTCTATGCACTAAACTCTGTGTCCAGTCTGCCTCTTCCCATTTAACTCAACACCTTAGGAACGAGCCCATTCTAACTTTACTTTTAACGGATGAAGTAAAATAAGACGTCTGCACAGGTATCCCAAATTTGTAAAAATTGGAATTATTTAATTGACAACAACATCACGTCAAATGTGAACTCTCGCAAAAATTTATAACGTGGCAATAGTTTCAGGATTCACACGGCAAACCTAAGTTGGCAAACTCGCGTTGGCGTACTTCCAAAGGTGCAAAGGTGTTCCAAAGGTGTTCTTTCACACGGCAGACTAGGAACAAATCGCAACACACGGTAATTTGCATGTGGCCGACTTAGTGCAGTGGCACTCATGTACAACAATAAAACATTAGAAGAAATAGAAGACACAGGAAGCAGTGGAGAAATATAAAAGTTCGGACAAAACCCAGTTTGTCCCCAAACTGGTCCATTATTATTATTATCCTCCTCCTCCTCCTCCTCCTCCTCCTCCTCCTCCTCCTCCTCCTCCTCCTCCTCCTCATAATCATCATCATCATCATTGTTATTATTATCATTATTATTTGTTTTTGTAGACTACAGATAAAACGCCCCACACAGCCGGACAATTGTGAACCTCTTCGATAAATTCAAAATTGGCTTCGTGCTCACCTTGACCCAAGTCCTCCATTTTGTGAAGTGTCACTCAACTCACGTGAATAGAGCGCGTGTTTTGATTGGTTGACAGTTAACACTAAACACGTTTGCCAATAGCTCACACGTCAGATACAAGTTTACCAACACGAAAAAGATGGTGCCCGAAAAAGTTGGCGAGAATAGAGGCAAGTTTTATTTGTCGCCAACAATTTGTTCGTCGACTGCTTTTGTGCCGTTCACACGCACTAACTTGAGTTTGCCAACTTTTACTTGCTGTGCGAAGGCCGCTTAAGCCTGTTCTGCAGGCTTTTAAGAAAACGTAGGTTGTTAAGGTTTGCCTCTAGTTTCTCGAGGAACTTTTCCAGCATTTAGTACCTTGGAAAACCTTCCTCAAGACGACGAGGCAAATCTCGTTAATTTATTTTGTTTTACACAGTATTTTACTTTTCAATTCTTTCAGGACATCAAAAAATTAAATAAAGTGGTCAAGCAAATGGCAGAAGAATTGAAGTCACAACAAGAGCGACTTACTATTCTCGAGCAGGATAAAAACTGAGGAAGTCAATTTCAGGAAATCACTCAGAAATCTACTAGTAGTCTGGCGTGCAAAAGATCCTAGAGAAGTTTTTATACTTTATCGGAATAACAATAATGATACGAAATACTAAGTAAATATGGCGAGGGGAAAAATTGAGTACTTGTATTAACAGTTCTTCAATGTTCACTCAGCCTGAGGCGAATAATTATTTTAGTATAATTTTCAGAGCTGAACAAAGAGGACTATGGAATAACGGACTAAAACTTAAAACCACAGATGCAATTGTGCGATTTACATACACGTTTGCAGCTGTAGTTTTAATAACAAGCTTACTTGTAAGTCGATTTTGAATCAATTTACTCATCAAATTCGGCAGTAAAACAGACAAGCAAAACATTACGAATTTAAAATAATTTCATCCGGTACCTTATCTTGTTGTTTTATCGTTATTGACTTCATTCACAGTTGCCATGATCGTGTGAGGAAAAATAAATTTCGGTCAAGTGATCTCATCAGCAGACGATCAACGTAACCACTGCGCTTACGAGTCTTAAATTCCTTAGATACGTGTTTTAGAAAGGACAAGGACAACAGGTCCAAGGACAACAGGAGTCATTTTGAAAATTTTCCATCCATTTAAATTTCCTGGACTTGGACTGATGTCTTTCGAATGAATGAAAAATTCATTCAGCAACTGTCTGCCACAGGGACCGCCGAGGTGGAAGGCCTGGTAGTGCTATAGCCCTACCATTTTTGTTGCTGGCGTTTATTTTCTTTTGCTCCAGAGCTAGATAAATGGCAAAACATTGACCAAAACGTTTGTTTGTCGAAGATTGTCTACAAAGCCATGGCCAGTTGCTGGGATTGTGATGCTTTTTACATCGGCAAAACTAAAAGAAGATTACATGACAGAAAGACTGAGCACCTCAAAGCTCTCACTCAAATTGGTCACGCCTCCGCTGTTGCTGAGCATTCGATTTCCACTTGTCACAACATCAAATGGGACCATTTTGAGATCTTAGCAAGTGGTCAATGTGATTTACAGTGTAAAATTCAGGAAACATTGTTAATACGGGACTTGAAACCCGCCCTAAATGAAAACGTCGGTAGTGAAAATCTCCTTCTTTATTAATTCACACCGGATGTAGTTTGTTTTTTCCATTGTTGTCTAGCTAGTTACCAATACCTCGCTTTAGTTTTTGTCTTTTTAAATCTCGTCATTTTCTGTAACCGTCACTTCTGAAGATGTATGTTGTAGCATACGAAACGTCAAGTTAAATATACCATGCGAAACCTTACTGTTATGTTTGTAACCGCTGTTTGTTTTCTCTTTCTGTTGCAGTTGAAATGGCCGAAAAACAAGAATATTTATGACTTTTTTTTGTATTGATCAGATTTTTTTAGCCCTACCACTCTTAAATGGTCTCCGCGGTCCCTGTGACATGTTTACTTGCCAAGATTGCAAACGTGGCTAGCTTGGTAACCAGGCCTCACAAAAAAATGTTATATTCACCGCCTGGCGCAGTGAATACAGCGTCATCTAAGGAATCGATCAACCAATCTGATTGGTGAAAAACCTTTTTCAGTTCTGAAATTATACTAAAGATGGTTATTAATATGTGGGTCCAGCTAGTAAAACTATAGTCACGCAAAATTTTAGAAGTTATTAGGTTTGTTCATGTCCAGCAACCTGTACCGTTTGCATGAATAATCATTTTGGGGGTTTCATTAAGTAACTGTTGGTCATCATAAGATTAAGCTATGAAAATTGAGTCGAAACTCTATTTATGTGTGTATTGGCGAGTCATTAAGGCTAACAGCCGAGATTCGAGATCTTTTTAATCTACTGATATCGGAATAGGCAGATGTTCTACTGTATGCTCAGAAATCGCGTAAAATTGAACTGAGACTTTAGCATCCCTCCTCCCTATCTCTCCACTTAGACCTGCATACCCGTGTAGTATAGCCACCTGTATATCGAGACAAATTTATCTTGTTCCAGAGAGGTCAGAGTTCACTTGCTCTCTGCCTCTAAAATACAAACACCTATGAAAACAGAAAATGCTGAGAAATATGTTAGATTGCCTAAATGAAAGAAATGCTTTTAAGACGGTCAAACGTTTCGGATGGTTCTCCTACATCAGTGTTTGTTTCTCAAAAGGCAACTCACGAGCCTGAGCTCCGGTAGGAGGTAAATGATCTTTTTCCGAATATTTCAGAAATGTATGACTTGGCGTCACCACCGAAAAACGTTTCGACAACCTATTAAAGACGGTGCCTACTAAATACAAAGGTTTTTGCGCCAGCTAAGGACCACGCGGAAAAAAAGTAGATCTTTACAAAGGTTATTGGAATCCACAAAGAAAAATAGGGGTAGCTGCGCATATTTCCGAGATAATTAGCCTTGAATCTCAACAAAATGCTGACATCAGCATTTTTCTTAAAAAGAAAAGAGGGAAAGGATATTTCCTCACAGATTTCTTTAGAATTCGCATTTACATACAGAAAGGCAAACACATTTTAAAAGATCCTTAAACTACATGACGAAAGGTTATATTGAAATTATTTTTGGTACGTTTTTACCAGGGGCAGAAGACTCCTGAGATTTTCGTATCAGGATCATCCAACGAAAAGTGACGTCACATCCGGTTTAAACTGCGCCGCGCAGCTCGTTTCACAAAGCGAAAAAATGGCGTTTCGATTTGCCAAGATTTTCTTCCATTTGCAAACCATCAGGTTCGTTTCCTTTCAAACTGAGGGTAGAAAGATGTTGCAGGCACATTTCTTCGACTTTGAAAGCAAAACTTTCGGCAAAAGACAATAGTTCATTATTGTTTTGAAGGAAAATAACTGAGAGCCTTCTGTCATCGAATGGCGGATTTTACAAGTTTGCGAAAGTGGTGTTGTTCTGACTTTTGGTTCTTGTTGTTCGTGATTGAGTGATAACACTAAGTGAAATAGCCTATAATGTTAGAAATAACGTGGATGAAGTATTGCTGGCCACAGTTTTCACTGTGTACAACGGGAACATATTTAACAGAAGCCGTTTAGTTCTAAAAGTCGTTGTTAGTGAACACTCAGTTGAAGCTCAGTATCCACGTGCGTGTGGTGGAAACAACAAGATGAATCGTATACTCCAGGTTAGTATCCTACTTCCATATCTCTTGTTGAACACTGTTTCTCTGTAAGAAATAGTCAATGTTGCGAGTTGGAATTGATTGTAAATGCGTTTTTTTTTGGATATCAGATTTCCCCGAAAAGATCAACAAAGGGGTGAAGCATCTAGGAGTAGATCTTTGGGCGACGACCAATTCTTCGACCAGTCGCCTGTTATAACTCTCCTTCAGTCATACAGTGGTTAATTGTTAATTCCTCTGTATTGTCTTGACAGCAATGCTGGTCCGGGGATCAACCTCTTTGGGCACTTGTTTAGGGTTAGCTCCCAATGGTATGGTGATATTCTTACCCACCCATGCACTGTGACCCTGGAAGGGGGGCACTCCCTTATATGAGCTACATAGGTATGTGTGGCCCAAAGGGTTTGGTGTTCAGCCATTTTAGTCATAAATAGGGTATCGATTTGGCCATTTTGGTCTTAAATAGGGTATGGGCTTTGTTCTCTACTCTTGAACTGGGGTATGTATGTTACTTTCTCAAACTCATTAATAATTCATCAAGTTAAAACAAAGAAAATCACAACCGTGACGGTGGTTTGGATACCCCGTCTTAAGTTAGCATAGATTTTGACGATTTTACTTCTCCGTTTACTCTTTAGTTTTTGTTTCGATTGAGAAGATATATCAAATACTCGAAACAGTGTTTCATCGGTTATCCAAACACCTCGAATTTCGTCAAAAAATACTGCGCTGCGCGTCGTATTTTCAACTCTCTTCTTGGTGTTTGGATATCCCGATGAAACACTGTCTCTCGTGTTTGATATATTACGAGAAGAATCTACTTTTTCATCATTTTTTGGTAAGGCCATAATTAAAAGGCCTTCAAAACTTAAGTTTAGGGTAGCTGTGTCAGCCAAAACAGTTGTAAATAGGGTATTAGATTTTTGGTCTGGTCATAAATGAAATAGGGTAGGGAAAATCACAGATTTTGGTAATAAATATGATAAGGGTTTTGGGAAGCAGGCTGCACTCCTCCACCAAATTTTTCTGGGAGTACCCTTGGGGTACTATGAAGTGGTTCATAAATAAATACTGGACAGAATTAAACTCGCGCTTTGTGCTCGCCTTGCTTTGACCTATAGCCAATTGCAGAAACATGAGAGGACTGGGACAAGTTTTTTTAAATTAGATTGAAAATCTAAACATTTCAACTGAAATGTTACTGAATGAAAAGCTACCCAGCAAGCCAAGTTTAAGAGTTTTCAGTAGAAAATTGTTCAAATGGGAGCCTTGCAAAAGTTACAAAATTCCATACAAACCCTTACAATTTTGTGGCTTGTCTACCCAATCCACACAAACTCTCTATTTTAGGTCATATTTGAAGAGCTACCATTTTGCCATTTTCCACGGTGACCTCAAAATACTTCTATTCTTGGTAAAGACTTTCAACTTTACATGTAGTTGATCTTTCATTTGCATATATTAGTGTTCTGAAAGCAAATGAAAAACAACGGTAATACCAAACTCTTTCCCAGTCCTGTCAAGTTTCTGCAATTGCCCATGTTCACCTAAAATATGCAAATAATATACCCCTTTTCTGCAGGCTAAATTTGACTATGAGGTCAAGACTTCTTTGAGGTGATAGTTTGAGGCTGTGTCAAAGTATCATCACCTGATGGGAATCTTAAGCTCACAATCCATTTAATATTGTTAAATAGATTTGTACTTAAATTTTCTTCAAACCATGATTTACATGTACCTTACCCTGGGTGCCAGAGGGTTTTTTTTTTGTAGTGAAGCTGCGATTGTGAGGGGCAAAGCCGTGATGGAGATCCTGGCTTCGCTGCTCACAATCGCAGCTTCGCTACAAAAAAAAAACCCTCTGGCACCCAGGGTAAGGTACATGTAAATCATGGTTTATAATTCTATTTAACAATATTATTGGATTGTGAGCTTAAGATTCCCATCAGGTGATGATACATTGATACAGCCTTAAACTATCTCCTCGAAGAAGTCTTGACCAATGTAGCTTAGTAGCAACAGGAGCTTTGTTCATTATTTGATCAATGTTTACATGACATCCACTTTCCATCTCATCAAGAAAGAATGAAAATAAAATGGGTGGAGAGATCTCTGCTTAATAAATAAAAGATGTGTAAATGTGTGCATGTGCCATATAATTGAGACATTAATTTTGTTTATCAGACTCATTATAGACCCTATACAGAAATGGCTAGCTTTAAATTATTCTTTTGTTCATATTTAAAATACCCTCACGAACCTTGTTCTGGATAACAAATTCTTTACAATAATTTTTTGTCTCAAAAACAAGGTTACTGAGGCTATTATGAGAATGAAAGCAAGGCAGCCATTTTTGCAAAGGGTATATCCGATGTAAATTGTAACAAATCCTGGCCGACAATTTGCCATTGTTTATATGTACAGTATGTAGGACCATAACAATTTCAAGCACCAAAGAAGATGAGCGGATTATTAATTAAATAAAAATGGGAGAGAAAAAACAGCAACAAAAAAATAGATATTACCCAAACTCAGTCATGTTAGTAGTCTTAGTGTACCCTAGTTAGTACCTGCAAACAGATAGTGATACAATTATTGCCTGTAGAACTATAAGCCTACCAGGTTTCAAATTGAATATTGGGTTGAGTGTATGACATCATCAGTCACATCATTTGCATATTTTACACATTTTTCAAATGTGAATACATTACATTTATCTCTTGAACTGATGTACATGTAGATATTTGCAAAAGGTGAACAGCATTTTCAATCTTTTGTGGAATTCAATGTGACACATCGAAAAATTCTGACTCGAGGGGTAAAAATTAATCTTATAATAGAAGCATGTTAAAGCATTGAGTTGAATTTATACTGTCAGCAAAATTTTAGAGTATTTTAGAGGGGAATTTAGTGTGTTTATTGAATTGACAGAGGCTGTTTTTGTCATAACGATTGTCTTTGTCATTATCTTCTATATTTTGGGGTTAGAGTGGTTGTTGGCAAAAGAAAAACTGGGAATATCCTCACTGACCTGTGCTAAGATGTTTTTAGGTTTTAATACAAGACCCCACCTGTTCTGCTGAATACTCCATATAGTGTTCAGTTCAATGTCTCTGACAATGAAGGTCAATTTAAGCAGTTTAACTGTCTTTACAACATAGGGATGTTATTAGTATTAAGTTATATTTTAATATCCTGATACCAGAATCGTAGTAATTCACAGCTCAATTTCTACCTCTGCTTTAATTTGTTTAAACCAGTTTTTTTTTAGACCACTTTAATTTCATCAAAGGGGAAAGGAATCTGAGAGCAATAATAAATTAGACCAACACATAAAAGGAAATTTGCAAGGATTGTTTTCATGGCCTAGTGGAGATGAAGTGGACCAAAAAATCAGAAATCTGAATTCTGAGTCTAGGTCTGTCTGTACTGACAAAATTAAAAAAGGACTGTATTGTATTATGGGAGTATTATGGTAAATATTATTATGTTGGGGGATGATATGGAATCCTGGAACCTGTGCTGTTGTAGGGTAGGAATAGGGACTGAGGGGGTGGTGGTGTGCTTGCAATTCTTTTTAAAGTGGAAACAAACTGGTATGTTACAGAAATACCCACAAGAGAAATACTAACAAGGGAAGCACTTCATTTCTCTTAATCTGTTTTCTTCTGAATTTCTCTTGATAAACTACAAGTATTTTTTCTATTAAGATAACATTTTTATACTGGACTTTTCCTCTGAAACCCTTATTAACAAAAAAAAAACTTTTCCTGACCAAAATTATTCTTTTACAATAACTGCAGAAATTCTCACACCCTCATTATGGCTAATTTTCATTGTCAATAAGCAGACAGCTACATGAATTATAATTGATTTTAAGCAGGGCATCAACAAGCGAGAGCAGACAATAATGTGTAAAAAACAAAAAACAAATTGACATTATTTTTATTTTTTCATGTATCCAGTTATTGACAGTGAATTTTGTCATCACTTGTTGATACACAGCTACTTTGACAATGTTCTGACAAAGTTAATGATCAATAACAGGACAGATGGATGAAAAACTGATATCAATTTGTTAAACCGATAAAGATATGGTTGTTAGTCTTTTGTGACTGATGGAGTCATTGAACTGGTAACATAATTTTTAAATATTTTTTTTGTCTGTCTTAGGTGGTTACAGTACATGCTGGCATATACACCCCCACACCGGCATGCAATGCTATGATTTGGATAATGCAACCTGCTTCTCCCATCTTTAACATAGATTTTAAGAGTATCAGTGGACCTGTCCAAATGTGATTTCTCTACTGGTAATGGAAATTATTGCAATAAAGATATGAAGCCACTCTTGCATGATAATCATTTCTTCCTTGACAGTAAAGACTTGCAACCTGACCAAAAGTTGCATACTGTAAGAGATTTGCATACTTAGTCAAATATCAAATGGAAAGCTTTTAAAGTACACCAGTTTGTATTATTTTTGTATTTATTGCTCCTCACTTCCTCACTTAAAAATACATTTGGTATATTGTTGTACTGATAAGAATATAATTTGGAAAGTTTATGGGAAGTGTTTCCATATAAAAAATATCCAGCTCAGATGCAGTAACAATATTCTCCTTTCTGTGGTGTTTCAGTCTATGTGATCAAGTGAGAAATTCTGTTGACCTACATGAGTTAAAAAATGTAGGAGCTGTTCGGTAAAAATAATTTGTTGAGTGTTTTTATCTGAGTGTTCATTTTCCCTTGAACAAATATATTTTCCTAATGAGCAGTTCCTTCAAACCATTTTATTAATGGGTTATTTATTTTCTTTTCCTTTTTGGGTTGAGAATTCCAGTAAAAAGATCACAAGGTACAAAGGAAGGATCCCCTTATTTTTTCTCAGGAGAGTAGATGAGAGATTTTCAACAACATTTTAGAACCAGATGAAGGGAAGTCCCTAAACAACAGATTTCCCTACCCTTCCATGCACTTCATGAAACTTGTCAGAATTCCCTTACCCTTTCATAGTTAAACCTGAAACCAGAAAAAGGTACCTGTTAGGCTTTTGAAAGGGTGAATCCCCATCAGGGAGTCCTCCCACATACACAAGTCAGGAACTCTTGACAACTGATGAAGCCAGCCTTTAGACAGGTCTGAGGCAGCAGCTTCAATTTTTGAGTACAAACTTGTTGCTCTCTGTCAACTTAAGTTCGGAACTTTTTCTCCGCTGATCTCAGACACTACTAGCTTGCAATCAGTTTCACAACACTAACAATGTCACTCAGTCTGGTTGTTCAGTTCCACTGCACCATGTTCCATACAACCTTGTTCCCAGGACCTTTGGGAAAATGCCTTGGGAACAAAGATGTGTTTCATGGTCACTCATCATTGTCAGAAATGATAATAATAATACCAACAACAATAATAATAATAATAATAACAATAATAATAATAATAATAACAATAATGATAATAATATTATAAATAAACTAAAAATCAACTTTATTCATAAAGCTAACTGCCATACACTGAGTTCAATAATAATAATGATACATAAGATGTGAATTTACATGTAGTAAAATACATGTGAAGTAGAAATCGGTTCCCCTCTGTATTTTTGTATGAAAAGACTTTGAAAATACTACACATGTTTACTTAAAAAGATATAGTATTTCTGAAGTAAATTTAAAAAACCTTTCAATAGTAATCATAAGAATTACAACTTTCTTGATTGTAATTGGTTTTAAAAAAACTGCTATTTTTCTCTAATTCACTTGCCAAGTTATTATTGGACAGCTTGTTATCAGATAGTTCAATAAGCCATTCACATCAAAGTTGATGTTTCAGTCAATCAATCATTCAAAGGTGTGGCCAATCACATTAAAGTTGTAGTTAAAATCAACCAATCACATTCAAAGTTGCTGTTCAAATCAACCAATCACAAGCAAATTTCCCTTTCTTTCATAACTTGGCCATTCTCAGAAATTGTAACTTTCATGAGTAATAAGACTGTGTTGTTCTATTCAGTCTGTGATCGTACTAGTGCGTGGTCGTCCGATTTTGTTAATATTACTTGTATGATTGCAGACCAATTCAAATTAGAACCCACTCAGTCCTATTACTATTAATAATAAAAAAATGTTTAGTGTCATTTCCCTAATTTAACTTGAAGAATTCACCAGCCTGACAGTGTCATTGTGGCTATTACCTGTTCCCAGACTTCCTTTTATGGCTGGTTGTTGGGGCATGATATTTCAATACTGTTTGCAAACAGTTTGTTACATGTAACATGGCACAATGAAAGAGTGATAAATTAAAATAATAATTATTGAACTCTAAAAGAGAGAATTTTCAAAATTGCCAGTATTTTCTCATTTCCTGGGACTGAAATGTCTTGATGTTATCTTATATAGAGAAAGCACACTGAAAATAAACAAAATGTATGAGTAACCTTTCAAACTAAGTTGCAAATATGATAGCTAATTATTAAAAGATAAGGAACCTGGTCTGCAAACAAGTCAAATGAGAGGGTCTGAAGAAATAAAAGGTGCATTGCTCGACCTCATAGGATTGGGGGGAGGGTATTGATTGATAGTGTCACTGGTACTTAATACTGTTGAAACAGAAAACTGATAATGTTATAACTACAATAAAAAACATGAAATGCCCAAATAATAATGATAATAGTGATGATGATAATAGTGATGATGATGATAAATTTGTTAATGTGCCGGCTAAAATAAATAGCAGTTTCCAACTAAGTATGAACGCCTATTAACGATGTTAAAAACTAATAGTACTCCCATTTCCCTAAATAATTCTCTCTATAATCCCACCCACAAACCTAAAAGTAATTACAATATTAAGAATTACAACGAGTACAGTTAATACAATATTATTATTAGGTAAGATATGTTTGGCAAGGTCTACCTTCCAGATCACTCTTTTAAATCGATGTATCGTTTTAAGTTCTCCGAGTTTCCTATCAAATTACTGACTCACCCATTTAAACATCCTCTTGTTTATTTTTAAGGGGTTCATGGGTCCCCTCTGTGGCGAAGCCTTAAAGGGATTCCCCAGGGGAAAAGTTAACATATCTCGGTTTAGGGTTCAAAACCAATCGTAACAGAATCTGTTACACCAGTCTGAATCAGAAGTGAGAACTTGACTTCGTGTTAGTATCGATTAGCAAGAAAGTTGCGCGTTATATGTATGGGTCTCTTCTTGCAGTGATACGATCGGATACCTCAAATCCCTCAAATACTCAAGTAGTGTTTGTCAAAGGTAAATTTGAAAAAATGGGCTTCTGTTAAATAGGTTCTCCCACGTCTAGAAAACTGTCATTGCGTTTTTCTAATAGTGTAATGCTTACCCAAGAGAATAGGCTATTTGAATTGAGTACAACTTACCTAGAATTCATTATTTCCACGCAAACGATGGCTCCTGCGCAATTCAGCGACGAAGAAACGACGACATTTCGTGAAAACACACTCCTTCAAAACAACGTGTTTTTGAATAAATAGTTGCCCTGTTCTTCAAACAAACGATATGGCGAGGAAAAAGACAAAATTTTGTTTATTATGGCCAAATTTAACGTTAGAAATATCCGGCCGATTACGAAATATTCGTATTTTAGTTACAGGGTTTACAATAATGTCGTAGTCAAATTTGATTTTGCCGCTCAGCTCGCTTTTTAACCGGATGTGACGTCACTTTTCGTTGGATGATCCATATACGAAAAATGTGCCAGGCGTCGTAGATTGTTCTCCCCCGCCCCTGGTTTTTACTAACAAAATCGTTGCAAAAGCGCTTTTAGCGGCTCTGGCAGCCTTCCTCTGGTTCAGCTAAAATACAGTCTAAATACCTTATGCTCACAACCAGAAGCTAATCACATGTTGAATAGACTTGCCACTTGCATGTCGCGACATAAAATGTAGGGTAGCCACGCGTTTTTTAAAGTTATTGATCTTTTTTGAAAACTTTTACGGTGCCCGTTAGATTTTTTCCTGTCACCTCCCAAGTAAGACATCAGAGTGATTTAGCAACACGACGGGAACGTCATTTGACGACGGCGGGCGCAGCAAAAATGCCCGCAAGGAACTGGGTCGAATACGCCGTCGAGTGTTGACTGCATCGTGATTTAGCAAGGAGGTACAAGGTGAATGCCCATGTTCTGGAACAATTTATTCGTTGTTCTTTCACTTTTCATAGCGGGCTGTCGATTGATAACAAACAAGCAAGGTGCTTTTCATTCGAATTTCGCTTTTTTGACTTATCACTTCGCAAGTCAAAAAGGCGAAATTCAAATGAAAATCACGTACCTTGCTTGTTTGTTATCAATCAACAGCCTCTGAAAAGTAACACGGAATTGTTTATTTTCGTTTGATCAAGGGGATTGTGTTTACTGAGCAAATCTTACATTTTTGGCCTTCAGCAGTGCATTCACTTTCGGTAAGGTAGATGTATAGTTCCCACGGTAGTTATGTGAGCCTTTTTGAAATTCTATTTCAGTATTAAACATTTCCTGAGTTTTATCTTGGTGTCGTCTTGTATTTGCATGCCTCTGCCCCACTCCCAGGTTTAACTTACTGTCGAAAACGCCTCTGCGGCCACTTCTTTTAGCATAATGTAATCTTTAGCTTCGGACCATACCATAACTGACCTAATGAAACATGAAAATAAAACATCCTTATTCTACGATTTTTCCCAGTTAAAAAAAGGTTCCGAATTTAGTTTCTAATGTGTTCAGGAATGATTCTTCCACCTAAATTTATTCTCAGAAAATAACACTTTATGTCAATGTTAGTAACAATTTGGAGGTAAGCCAAAACTTGTATTGAACATAATACACATTGAATTTACCAAAGCATGTACTTTGAAACTGATGAACGACTAGTTAATAGCGCTAGGAAGTATAACTCGATTCAATTCTTGTATTCATTTTTCATTGCGGTCAAATGGTTCAGCAAGCTGTTGGGTGGGTTAACTTCAACGGGTATTGAAATGTAATTTATACTTTTTCTTCTCATCGATGTTTTCGGTTTCCATCGTTAACTCAACAAAAAAAAAAGGTCCTTCCAAACAAAGAGCGGTAAATTAGAAAAGAAATGTATAAACTTTAATTCCTTGTAGTTTAGACAATTCATTTGTTTGTTTTGGTTAATAGGCAATTAAGCTCACAGTTTTGTCCCGGCATCGCTTTTTTCAGACTTTTTCTGCACAGAGAGCACAGGGAGCACACAATCTTGCTGAGTAGGAGATTTTACTGGGAAAACTGCTGCTTACAAATCCTGCAAAACACTGTAGCGCTAAACTCGTACCTAGGCCTTTTCCGCGCTCAGGCAAAAATTTTTCTGGTTTGTATAAAATTTGAAGAGGGAGGCAACTCTTTGCCAAAACATTTTGAACGCACTGCGAATATTCGCTCGAATCTCTAAATTTCGTTGCTTTCATGATACCAAACAAACACAAAATGAGGTCGGAAGGTTTTTCTACAACTTGGCCGAGTTTGTTTTCGAATACTTTTGCAACAGTCGGAGAATTTTAGCGACTTTTGCAAAGTTTTGTCTTAATTCGCTTTTCGCAACATGATCGTACCGTTACCCAAATCCCAAACACGTCATCCAGCGCGCGCTCGTGCTCCCCTCCATCCCCCACACATGCTTTTTTGACACTACAAAACTTTACAAACACCTCCCCAGTTCGCAGTTTATCTTGCGCTTACGAGGTCGCCCGATCTCCGCACGAAAACAGCATGTTGGAAGCTAATATCAGAAGCGTTTTAGCGAGATTTTGTGATAACAATTGGGAGAAGGGGAAGGATTTTGTAAAAACTTTTTACGTCAAAAAACCTATGTGGGAGAGGGAGACTGAATTCATGAAATGGGATTTTCTTAACGATTTCCCTTGGAAAATGATCGGAAACCTTCACGTTCTCGTAGGAACGTCAAATGGTCTAGTTTCCCATCACGAAAGAGACGTGACCTTGGCCTGGCGACGTCAATCTGGTCACCGGAAGTCGGGTCCAGACTATTCCGCGCGCTCTCGCGTCCTCAACTGACGTTCCCGTCGTGTTGCTAAAGGCGGCGAAATACGAGATACAAAAACCCTCAACTTGTCGCGCAACATTGTTTCGTTGCAAGTTTTCGTCGATGTTTCCCGTTTTTCACCTTGCGTGATCAACTTGACCGGCAACGAAAACATTTGTTGCGGGTTGAAGAAATGCGGCGCGCTGATTGGTTGATTTGCTAGGGCACGAGCAGATTTGTTGCGCGACAAGTTGTGAGTTTGATGAAAAACGAGCAACAAAGCCAAAATTTGTTGCTCAAAGTAGACCCGCGCTCTACTTTTCGCAACAACTTTTTTCAACCCGCAACAAATGTTTTTGTTGCGCGACAAGTTGATCACGCAAGTTGAAAAACGGGAAATATCGACAAAAACTTGCAACGAAACAATGTTGCGCGACAAGTTGAGGGTTTTTGTATCTCGTATTTCGCCGCCTTAAATCACTCTAATGTCAACCCCAGCGCGCGCTCGCTTTAGAACGTAAATTCGAAAATATCGAGAATCAGCCGACAAACGGAATAAGGACTTTTTTTTAATTTGGCCAAAAGAACCCATTTGGTTACCATCAAACGGTTCGATTTCCTTTTCCAGTCTTCTTCAAAATTTGCAAAACTTGAAAATTCGGCCACAGGGCCTTCAGCGGCGGCCGTGAGACTTAAAATTAGACACATGTTTCACATGCTCGTTTGGACGTACCAAACGTTGTTATAAGGTCTTATTACCCAACTGGACTTCGCAGAGTACAAATAACGCTTAAGACGAGTACAAATATCACGCGGTATTTGTACTCCAGAGGACCGGTTAACAGGTTTCCTACCGTTGACCAATCAACTTAGCTGGATATCCCTCGCCAATTCCGTTCCGCTCTGCAAACTTCTGTCACGCATTCCCTGTAAATAAATATCCACGAAATTCGCTCGCACAAACAAACCAATTTGGCTTGTTGGATAATAAATCTCTTATTAGACGTTTTGTTGTGAATTTTTACTCGTCGTTTGTATTTTGACTAGCCTTACGGGCTCGCAAAAATACGGCACAACTCGTAAAAATACTCAGCGATACTACACAACAAAACGTCTAATAAGATATATATATATATATATATATATATATATATATATATATTTGCACTGCGCATCCTTTCTGGGCATAATTTATGGCGTCATTTAGCGCGCCCTCGTGCACGCGCACACTGAAAACATGGCGGCTTTGGGTTGATATTGAGCTCTGACAGTTGAAAAATGGCTATAGCTCACTAACGAGCACGGGCACCCCAACTTTTTTTCCAGTCATTGTAATCAACTTATCATAAACTTTGCTTGAGAAAAAAAAATTATTACTGGGAATGCGTTCTTTTAAAAAGCATTAAATAATGCTAAAACGGGGCATTTTCAACGCCACAGTGCTCCTTAACGAGCATGGGCACCACCTTTTTAATTTCAAAATTGAAGTTCTCATATGATAAATATTCAGAGGACAAAGTTTGAAGGAAAATCTAGAGCTGCATTTCTCGAAAATTATTTGGTGGTTAGCGCTTGGATTTTGAATGGATCTTCGATTGAATGCCACGAGAAGAAGCGTCAACCTTTCAGTTTATCTGGTGTTTGATTTGGAGGCCGGGCGATTCTAATTTCTAGGTGAAAATCAGCTTCGCGCTGGACCGGTCAAAAATGAGCTTTCCACCCTTGTCTCCTTCTTATAACGTATAGTAACAGTCAACGCAAAACCCACCAAATCGCTCAAATTCGCCATTTAGAACCACAGAAACGACAATACACAGCAACTGAGGTAGGTTTACATTTATTTTGAACTTTAACTTAGACATTCCTCGATATAAGTTTACGATATTAAGGCTCTTCAGCATTCTCCCATACATTTCTTCATATTTCGAACATAAACAGACACACTGCTTGTATGGGCCCCCTGTGAGATAGCCGACGGTGCTAATGGTCTCGAATAAGGTGAAAAGCGACGAGCAGTCATCAACAGTCGTAGCAATTTGTTGTTGACTTTGTCAGTTTTAAAGCGCGCGAGCGCAGTGGAGCCAGGGGCCCGTTTCTCGAAAGCCCCGGAAACTTTTCGGGCCCGTAAAGCCATAACAAAATCTCGAACCTTATGTTTACAAAGCTGTTTTATTCACATATTCTTAATATCAACAGAGGTTCTCTTTATACAAGAAGTTTCAGGCGTATACACTTTTCCGTTTTAAGATACAGATGAGCTGAAAATGGCTTTACGGGCCCGAAAAATTTTCGGGGCTTTCGAGAAACGGGCCCCAGGGCAGAAATCTGCTATCGCATGAAGCATGGCAACCTTTCTCTCGCGAGACAACAGGGAGCACACAATCTTGCTGAGTAGGGAGAGAGTAAATAAAGGAATGAAAAGAATGAACAGTTTACCTTTTTCTCCTGTTGTCATCTCTTTTATCTTACGCGATTTTACTGGGAAAGCCGCTGCTTACAAATCCTGCGTAACACTGAAGCGGTAAACTCGTACCTAGGCCTTTCGTAGGTTTTACAAAATCCTTCCATAGCTCTCAAAAACGCTTCAGGTATTAATTTACGACAATTTTGTTTCCGTGCGGAGATCGGCCGACTTCGAATACGTAAGAAAAACAACGAACCAGGGGAGGGGTTTGTAGAGATTTTTCGTGCCAAAAACGCATGTGTGGGATAGGGAGGGGGAGCGCAAATGCGCGCTGGATGTTGTGTTTGGGACTTGGGTAACGGTACGATCATGTTGCGAAAAGCGAATTGAGACAAAACTTTGCAAAACTCGCCAAAATTCTCCGACTGTTGCAAAAGTATTCGAAAACAAATTCGGCCAAGCAGTAGAAAAACCTTCCGACCTCATTTTGTGTTTGTTTGGTATCATGAAAGCAACGAAATTTAGAGATTCGAGCGAATATTCGCAGTGCGTTCAAAATGTTTTGGCAAAGAGTTGCCTCCCTCTTCAAATTTTATACAAACAAAATTTTTTTTTAGCTGAGCGCAGAAAGGCCTAGGTACGAGTTTACTGCTTCAGTGTTACGCAGGATTTGTAAGCAGCAGTAAAATCAGGTAAGATAAAAGAGATGCCACAGGAGACAAAGGTAAACTGTTCATTGTTTTCATCCTTTATTTACTCTCTCCCTACTCAGCAAGATTGTGTGCTCCCTGTGGCGACACTAAGAATTGCGCGCGAGCCTCTCGACGCTTTGAGTATTCCAATTTGCGCGCACATCGATACTCTGATTTTGGAGAAAGAAATTAGAGGAAAATACTTTGCTTTGTAACGGCAAATTCTCAGTTGTAAAATGTTTTTTTTAAAACTACCTAAGCAACAGAAAATCTTCACTATTTGAAGAACTCGTCCCCTGTCCTTTTAACAACTGCTTTAAGTTTTGTAGTTAACTGCAATGGTCATTCATGTCTCTAGAGATTTTATTAAGCATTTATCATGACACATTTTCAGTACAGTGGTGACAGGAAAAATTTCCCGCGTGGAGTGAGAAACTCTTAGTAGCTAGAATAACCCAATAGCAAAGAACTACACTTTGTTTTCAAATGATAACAATTAATACAATCAATACAGCACTTTTTCCATGTTTTCATAGCCTCATCTAAACACGTGGAGGGTTGGGAGAATTTGACTACGTCTCGGATTTGCATAACTTTCGAGAATTCTCCCAACCCTCCGGCCGTTAATACAAGGCTCTGTGACGTGAACATGGAAAAAGTGCTCTAATACTTTTATAAAATAACTCTTAGATACGCGCCAATCTAAAACGTCACAACCGTGTTTACATACTCTCATCTACACAAACCTATCGACCAATGAGAGCGCGTGTAGTGGCTCAGTTATTTTAGAAAAACACATATTAATGGCGTTCGCGCGAAAATTTTCCAGTTGATAGAATTTTTTTAAAATTTTTTACTGCATGCAGATGATGAGTTACTTGCGCCAGAAATGCACAAAAAAAAAAAAAAATTGGGGGTCACGGGCAGGGTGTACGGGGCTTATAGTTAAAAATATCGAAGGTGAGTCAACGGAGGCAAACGATCTTAGTCATAATTTGTAGAAGCGGTTCTGCTGCGTAAATAATTCCAAATGTTACTGTCTTTTCGCGCTGCGCCTAAACTCACTGAACGCCTGGAAGCGGCTATCTTGAAAGAGACGAAGTTCTCTGTTCATCTCAACGTTTTTTAAACTAAAAGCTAAACGGCAAACGTTTAAAACGACGCAGTTTGGTGTTTCAACGGAACATTTGTTACGGGCCACCTGTAATTTTTTCCAAGCGAGTAGAATAAAGAGCCTGCTTTCATGTGGATATAATCATTTACTTGACTGAAATATAATGAGTTATATAATGACTTTAGGTCAGTAAATGTTCAGCTTCCGAAGGTCAACTGTTTTGTAAAACAAGCCATTTTCAAACAATATGTAGTCTCGAAAAAAGTTTAAGAGATGCCCCACAAACTGTGTAAAGGACATGTTAAGACAACGTTTGATACGTCCATACGAGCATGTTAAACATGTGCCAAATTCCAAGTCTCATGGCCGCCACTTGAAGGCCCTATGACCGAGTTTTCAAGTTGTGCAAATTTTAAAGAAAAGAAAGGAATCGAACCTTTTGATGCCATTTCCGAAAATAGGTAACCAAATGGGCTCTTTTGGTCAAATAAGTAAAAATTCGTTATTAACCTTCTGTCAGCCGATTCTCGAGGTTTCCACTCTCCACTCTCCACTCTCCACTCTCCACTCTCCACTCTCCACTCTCCACTTTCCATTCTTCACTCTTAATTAAGAAGCTAAGAATCCCAATTGGCTCGAGGCAAACCGGTTGGATATTAC
>JAHPZR010004492.1:40000-52836 GCA_019787425.1 Platygyra sinensis
TTCAGTGTTACTATTGTGGAATTCACGGCTGGCCCTATCCGCTTCTGTGTTTAGTTTCCCTGGTAAGTGGGAGATTGATAGAGTTAACTTTCGATCTATGCACCACATAGAAATTTCCCTGGTGATGTCATTGCAACTGCTAGATTTTGTACCACCCATATTACGAATGTATGAAACAGCAGTAGTGTTGTCACATAGGATTTTTATGTGGCAATTGTGCATATGGTTACAGAGGGCCTGCAAGGCTAGAAGAATGGTTTTCAATTCCAAAAGGTTAATATGTAGCTGGGATTCTTGATGTGACCATCTGCCACGAGCCACACATGATGTACCCTCAATCACCCCTCCCCAGTCTTTAAGAGAGCTGTCAGACATGAGAGTTAGATCTGGGGGTTTAGGCATGATGGCTTTGGGAAGTTGATCAACATTGGTGATCCACCACGAAAGGTCCTGTTTTGCTAGAGGGGAAAGTGTCATTTTCCCCTCAAGGTCCCATACATTGCTTTTTAAGGCATATGTCTTGTCATTTTCTAGAGACCTATAGAACAGGGGTGCATACTGAACTCCTTCAAACGCCGAGACCATAAGACCCACTACAGAGGCCACATCACGAATTGGAGTAGGTCCTTCCCGCTGAGCTAGATTGTGACACTTGGATTTGATAATGGCTGCTTTTTCAGGAATCATAGAAATGATCATGTCCTTAGAATTCAGTAAGAATCCCAGAAATTTGGCAACCTGGGTTGGTGTTGTGACACACTTTGATTCATGAATTGTAAATCCCAGTGATCTAAGCAAAGCAACTGTTTCAGCCACAACTTGGACTAGTTCATGGGGTGTTTTTGCTAGCAAAAGGATATCATCTATGTAGCCTACTATAAGATATCCTTTCGAACTCAATGTTGCATATACTGGCTTCATGAGCTTTGTAAATACCCGAGGGGCCGATGCGAGGCCATTAGGTAACAAGCAAACTCATAAAGATATCCTTTAAACTCAAATCTGAGAAATTTCCTGTGCTGGGGGTTTATAGGCACAGAATAATAAGCATCCTTGAGGTCTAAAACTGCCATCCAATAGTCTTTTTTAAGTAGCTGTACTGCTGACTGGAGAGACTCCATTTTAAAATGGTGATATGTGACATGCTCATTCAATTTTTTAAGATTTAGAATGAGTCGATGAGCCCCATCTTTCCTGGGCCGAGTAAAGACTGTGGATATAAATTCAGTGTCACAATGTGTAGCTTTGTTAACTACTCCCTTCTCTAGGAGTTTATTTATCTCTCCAGCAATAATGAGATCATTGCCTTTGGAAAATGTAATATGCGGCACAGCTGACTGACATGGCATGCTTTCAAATTCAATAAAATAGCCTGAAACGATATCAAGGATGCTTGGGTCTGTGGTAATAGACCTCCAGCCAGAGATGTGTTTAGCTATATTACCAGCAACAAAATTTGAAACAGCATTTACCGTGTTAGCTTCGGGGGCTACTGAGATGACCGCTTGTTGTTTGTGTTGGACTTCTGTGAGTCCTTGCGTCGCCAGGGTTTGTAAGTTTTTTGACTGGTTTCTGTGGGAAAAAGATCCCTTAGAGTTATTGTTGTTGACATAGCCAGTTGTGGGCCTGGGGGGTCCGCTATGACCTTGCACTTTGGCGCCAATTTTGTTCACATCTCCTATGTCTTTCAGCTGTTTTTGGAGGTCATCTCCAAACAGCAAGTCAGTGAACGGCACATGAGGAGAACAGAGAGAAACATAATCCCTGCCAATATCGGGTTTCATTAGTTGCTTTCGCTGCATGTTAAGTTCATAGTTAACGTGCGTCAGCAACGATAGGGCATCGAGTCCAAACTGCTTAATCTGTTGAACCCTTTCCAGGTCTAGGCCTTTCTTCTCTGTCATGGACAGATCAGTCAAGCGAGCGATTGGGATGATGCCTTTAACGAGGGCTTGCTGGATTTTGAACAGCTGCAAATCTCTCCTCTGCGTGGGCTCACGGAGCTTACGCCAGATGCCTGGATTCACCCTTGTGGGTTTAATAGTATCGCAATTTTCCGGTCTAGCTTGGCGCTCAAGCTTGTCTTTCAATAATTTGTCTGGCAAACGGTTGCGGAACATCTTGATAAGTAGTTTGGCAAGCTGTGGGTTGTGAATATTTTTGCCAGTCAGGTCTTCAGACTCGTACTCCTTCTCCAAGTCCGCTAGAGTTTCGTCTTCCTCTGGCTTTTCACCCTCAAGGTCGCCATCTTCACCCGCTACTTTATCCATGAGAATCTGAATGTCTTCTTCGCTCTCTAAAGCAAGTGGATCGCTCGAGGAGCTCGAGCCGTCTTTGGCGGGCTTCTTGGCGGGAAAGCCGTGATGATGTTCTCGATCATCAGTCAGCCGTTTGCCCTTGCCTTTTCCTTTCCCTTTCGAAGGGAGTTCTTCGAATTTATCGATTTTCTCTGACAAGGTCAGTATCGCTGACGAAAGGAGCTTTACGTCAGCGTGCGACATCGAAATGTTCGAGTCGCTCACGTGGTCCTTGGCCGCCATGACGCTTGGTGTGTCGAGATATTTCTCTCCGGATATTCCGGCGTTGTTGTCCTCGTCCGGGTCGAAAGCCAATAACTGCTCTTCGTTTGCCGGTTCTGCGGGCTCTTTCCCTCCAGGCATGTTAACCGCAAGGCTTAGGAAGGTCAAAAACACTCGAAGATAGGACTGCGAGAATAAACTGTAGACTGCTTGCTCGGACAGCTGAACTTGCACTGAGCTTGGATAGCACATGCTTGCTATCTCACGTGACCTCCGATTGTATGCAAATGCGAGGTAGAATTATATCTCTTACCCGTCTTTCTTCCTTGCCACGTAATAATTCGTTGTAATCCTTTTAGGCACAGGATAAAGCAAACTAGTCGAAATAGTTTTTCTCGCATTCTGATTGGCTACTCGATATCTCAAGTCAGGAGAGTCGTTAACAAAATGGTTACTTGGTTTCTACCTTAACAGAAGAATGCGTTATTTTGGCTCTCAGTGGCACGATTTATTTTTGGTCTTTTATACACTCCTGTTTTAATGGAAAGCCCGCGTGTTCATTTATCATAAACTCGGACGTGCAGTTTCTCTCGCTACGCGGCCCTTGGGGTCCCAATTTTGCGATATATTGATGATCGGCGAGTTGGACAGCTTTTTTATTTGTCCATTACGAGTTAGCCGGGACCTGTCTCTCGAGCTAGCCCAAGCAGCAGCTTATACTGTGTTACATGCTCAGTGAGGCTCGATGTTTCTTTGCATGGTATTAAAAATGCAGTGGCCCTTCGCGGCTTGGTAAATATCTATCAACACTGTGAGGAGTAATTGGTAAATAAGGAGATGTTTTCAATGTTTGCATCCTGCGCCTTTGCTATCATTGCTCAGTTAAGCTCTTTTAAAAGTGCTAACACGATTATTACAAACATGTTCGTGCTCTATTTAAGACTAACTATGACAACCTAAACTGTTTGTAAAACACTACAAGAAAATATGTTGGGAAGAGAAAGTATTTCGTGTTCATTCAACATCTCTCCCAACCCTCCGTTTCCCTACTTCCGCCAAAATCAAATACAAGTAGCAAGTGTGGGGAGCACCTATAGGTCAGAAGCTTACAACTACTTAAGCTGATGAATAAATTGAAAAAGCGGGGTTCGAGGTAATGGACAGGAAAATAGTTAGCGTTCTTCTGTGCTTAAATCTAATTTTCCTTCGCTGCGTCACACTTGATTAAAGTAACAGATGTGGACACGCAGGCTACAAGTAATGCGCGAAATAAGAGATGTAGCGATACGAAAAATTTAACTACTATTTTATTAATACTTCCTTTCCTAATTTAGAAGCAGTTTTAGCTTTGTGTCGCATAAAAAACATTGACACTGTAGAGCAGATAAAATAAATTTCAGACCGTCCTATTTTGCGAACAATTTATTACAGTTCAATGGGATCAGTACAAGCGGTAAACTTATTAATTAAAAGTCATTTCTAAGTCCACAATAGACAGTTAGTCACTTTGTAGCCTAGTGTGTATTTCAGCGAGACAGCCACCTCCAATACTGCATTCAGTTTTTCGGTGGCTGAATCGAACTGAGCACAGATTGTACCGGAACTAAGCACGCCTCGCATGTCAGCTTACAATATTGTCGAAACTTTGAATTATTGAAACAGCTTTTCTTCATCTTGATGCAGTAAGCGTCATCCAAAGAATTCCTGCAAACTAAAGTAAATTGAGAGAAAATTTGTGATCACAATATCGAGCAACACAATTTAAAGTGCACCTAACACCAAAAATTTTTTTGCGCTAGAATAATAAAGCATATTTTGTGGAGTAATTTGGCGCTAAAAGTTTTTGATTTGGTTAAATCCTCGAATTTTTATGCCCCGTCAAAGTACGTCCAAATGCCGCCATTTTGGTTCGCGACCGAGTCGTGGGTCGAGGGCCGGATGTGACGTCAAATCCAGAACACGATGATTCTGTAGTTCGCATATTTACTTAATTGTTTTTGTGGGAAAGGCTGAGAAACTTACTGGAGGTAATACGTTTCATGTCATACCGATTTTATTTAGAGATGATCGACTTCAAGCGAAGAAACGTAGAAAGCAGTGGGTCGATTTCGTGAAAGCGAATTCGAAACGTGAAAAGTATTTAAAGTGCACCTAACCCCAATTTTTTTTTTCGCGCTAAAACGAATCTACTTGTTATTTGAAATACTTCTGCGAAAAAAATTTTGAATCGGATAAATCCTCGATTTTTTGTGCCCCGACGGAATCTCGAAAATAGCTCCAAAACACTGTTGCTGCAGGACCGAGTCTGAGGAGAATGGGTCCAGCAGCTGTTGTGACGTCTACCCGGGAAGATCAAATATCTCCCGTCCTCTCATTTCCTTGAGGATAATGCAAAACATATTCGAAAAGTGCGCAGAAACGCCTTCCAGAGGTGCTATCGGCTGTTGCAGCAATATCCCAGATTTAAAGAAAGATATACTATACAATTTAATAGCGATGATCGTTCAATAGTACAATAAAAACGTAAACCATGGTTGACTTTATCGAATTATCGAACAAGCGAACTAACTGTGAGAACCATTGAAGAACTCTTAGTGGAATTTGTTTCGCAGACTTTAAAACGCCATTTTCAAAATTTTCTGTTGAAAGCCAACCATCAATTTGTAGAGATACTAACGACAACCTACATCTTCCAATCCCACAGTATTTTTAACATATCCGGCAAAGTCGTGCGATCAATCGCGAAGCATTACGACCGACATATATATAAGCTTACTGAGATGTAAACAAGTCGCAACTATACGCCGCCAACCAACAATTATTACTCTTTCGATTCAAACAAAAGTCGAAGACTAATCCTTTAACATTACATGATAACAAAAATGTTAGACTCACAGAGTGTTTCGAAGGTTTGGGAGGCAGCAGTTCGACCGAAACATTCTGTGCAATAGTGTCGAAAATATGACCGCGTAATATTATCTGCAGACCGCTTAGGGAGCACATCCTGTTCGCTTATCCGACGAATTTCACTGCAAACATTGAGAAAAAATTACATCGGTCATTTGTAGTTACTTCTTAAAACGTGTAACAATGTGAAATCGGTAATTGTATGAAATGCTACCTTCCGCTTTCCTTCCCGCAGCTTCAAAAATATAGGTCCAA
The DNA here is from genome assembly GCA_019787425.1 of Platygyra sinensis. Lineage (NCBI taxonomy): Eukaryota > Metazoa > Cnidaria > Anthozoa > Scleractinia > Merulinidae > Platygyra > Platygyra sinensis. The sequence continues at coordinate 45,682 of JAHPZR010004492.1, forward strand.
ACAATTCTACGATTTTCAATTCGTCGGATCGATGCCAGTGTTTTGGAGGTCATCATGTCTCGAAAACTGCAACATGTACTTCGCTCTTACAAACATGAAGCATTCCAGAAAGTAAATTACAAACTGGATTTAAAAGAACAACCATACCTTGACGAAATACATTCTCGCTAACGACAACTGTAGACGGGTTTTAAACACCGACTCGTGGGAACCTTGTGTTTAGGTAATGAATTTACCATCCAAAGTAGTCCATGAGTTTTCTTTCCTGCTCTTCGTTTTCTTCCTCCTCCACTTCGTATCTAGCTTTCCATTCCTAATATACAAGCAGCTCGTCCACAAAGAGGCCTTCCCCGTCGTCGTTTCAAATATTGCGAAGTGCTCTCAAGGCTCCAAGCAGTGATTTCACAGCCCGGGGGGGGGGACTCCCATATGAAACAGACGGGGATGCTCGTCGGAAATTTTGAATTTAACCCCTAAAGGAGACCAATCTAGGCGTGGCTTAAGCAAATTTTGACCCCTAAAAGGGACCGTTTAAAAACACAAAAATACCACACGCAATGAGTTTTAATGATAAAAAGTCATAATCATCGAATGCTTTTATCTAAAAAGAAAATTTAAAAGGAAATTTGACTTCTGTTTCTCTTCGCGTAATTCTGTGTTACTTCGCGGAACCCTAAACGAGACCTTGGTGGCATAAAATATTGGCGCTTTGCCCGGAACACCCTAAGCGAGACCAAAATCCAAAATTTACACCCCTAAGCTAGACGACGAGCATCCCCGTCTGTTTCGTATGGGAGTCCCCCCCCCCCCCGGGTTTTACAGTTGTCGACCGTGCTCGATTGAAGTTTATTTTGGAGTCTTTCGAAACTTAACTCTGACTCCAGTGATGTAAAAGAAATGATTCTTAAATAAAACTCGGACGTTTTAGTCCCAAAATATATGGGAACGATTATTTTTGCTTTCCATTTTCTCAAGCAAATACAGAGAGCAGACTGAGGCGCCATGATTGCGTTTGGTTCCTGGGTACGTCATCAGCAACCGCCGTGCAACACTTCAAGCGTGACTTTGAGAGGGCATAGAAAATCGAGGACTCAAGCAAATTCAAAAATTTTTGCGCCCGAATGCTTCGAATAACAAGTAGATTCGATTTGACGAAAAAAAAAATTGGGGTTAGGAGCACTTTAATAGTGAGAGTAGTCTAGGAGTTCGTTGATCTGTTCTATGCATTTCAAACCAGATGATTTCGTTCGACGCCTCGACTGTTTTAGGAAGAGGAATTGATTTTGCTGACTTCATGGCTTAAGTAAGACGAATTTAGTAAAATTCGCTTCTCTTTCGATTCATGCATCCGCTGTTGGATCTAATCTGAGACTCCCCAGCAGTCAGTTAGCGCAGCCGACAGAGACAGAAGGCAGGAGAATAGTGAGCGAATTTTTTCTGAGCAAATGCTCTCTGCCTTAATAATCTTTAAATTTCCTTCCTTGGTCAATTCTTAATTTGAAAGAGAAATCTGGAAGGGTACTTTTGGCAGAACTCTATTCCTTTCCAAGTCACTCCTCTTTGAGTCTCAACAACCTTTTAACTCACTGCAACAATAACATTCGCTCATGTTTCGAGGGAAGCGACGCTACATTTATTTCCACATTGCGCGTAAAGAATACAAACACTGTGTCAAGACAGATAATTAGTTGATCTACATCATGAACGAATTAGTTTAAATAATTCTAAGAAATTGAATGGACTTGAATGTTATTTCGAAGGTATATTATGCGAGATAGACAGAAAGGTGCGAAAATATAGTACACACGCGTCACGCGCTACAAATAATGATTACTCTATGACTTCTACATATCTTCGCCCTCGAGTCTGTCCTTCAGAGTTCGTTCGAATTCTATACTAGTTTCTACTTCCTGGTATTTGGTTGTCTTTTCTTAGTTGGCCAGAGGCTGGGCGGCTGGGTGATCAACAAAAGACTTGCAAATAAATCAGCTTGGTCGTCGTCGAGTGAAGTCCTACTTCATGTCTTCAGCGATATAATAAATTTCAGAGTCTTCTGAGTCAACATTCATTTCGGAATCCGACGAAGTAGAATATATTGTTACTAAAAACAGAAATCTGTTGACTATGGGGTCCAAGCGAAAAACTTGTGCGGCAAAATCGCTACTGCACTCGAAGAAAATAGAAGACCTGACTGGGACAGCCGAAGAGTTCGTTCTCGATTTAACGTCACAGCTTCAACTCTCCCCAGATTCCCCATGGCGGTCGCGAACCATTGGAAACTCGGTTTTGACGGGGCATAAAACTTCGAGGATTTAACCAAATCAAAAAACTTTTTCGCCAAATTACTCCACAAAAGAAGCCTTATTAGTTTAGCGAAAAAAAAAAAAGAAATTGGTGTTAGGTGCACTTTAAGCAAACTTAACGGCAATGGCAACGACCACAATGGCTGTGTACTCGTGCGTTATAATTCTTTGTTTATTTCTTTGCCGTTGTTTACAAAATGTCACAAAACAACAACGTGAAATAGCCACATTCTGCGTATTCAAGAGAGTGCAAACTATACGACGTTCAATTTTTAAAATTTGTTTTTCGAATTTTGACGTTGTCTGGCATATTTGTTTTAGGGATATTTCTGACGGTATACACAAACTGGCTGATTGAATCTAAGTTCTTCGGCGAGATTCTGCAGATCGAACATTAAGTCGTTTTTTTTTAATCGACTTTGTCTTTGGCGTTCTTGCGGCTGCTGTTAAAACTGCTTTTTGCTGCTTGGGCAGCGAGCGTCTGCCTGCACTTTAGACCATCTGTTCTCTATTTGTTCGTTTGCCAGGGTTGCCTAGCTCGTGTTTGGGCGTTTGTTTGCTTTGCACTCGTTGGCCTAAATATTTCTCTGCCGTTCATTGCTAATTTAAACGCCTGTTAGAGTTTCGAAATGCACTGAAACAAACCCGGCGCCGGAAAGCCAAAATTCCCCTTTTTCAGTTGTAATCAAAATATCAAAGGAGAAACAAATCCTCCACGAAAACATCCACCCAACGCGCGAGTAGTCTCCGCGGACGAATTGGGTACAATGCCTAAAACTAACTTAGGAGGGATTACCTTGGGTATAAGACCAATGTGGAGGATTTGCTTTCTTACCTTGATAATCTCTTGCTTATAGGTAACCTGTGGTAAGCTTTAGTAGCATATCAAGAGAGTCTCGTTAAGCCATTGTTCGTATTTTGGCGGGTATGAACCTCTTTTTTTCCCTACCTGTTTCAGAACGCTTAGTATGCTTCGAAATCGATTTGCTTTGGCAAGGGTATCGCTGAGACCGGTGAACCGCGAACATGACTTCAGGCCACGATTCGCCTCAAGACTTTCATATCTGTTGATTGATCAAATTTCCACACCTCACCCGCTTATATTTGCTACTCACCAAAGTGGTCGGTTTCTTATTCCTATTTATTTTTGCAGGTCCAGAAACGAAACAGCTGTTCATCACCTTTGAGATTCGTATTGCAGAGATCGCTAAAAATGTCTATATTATATACCACATTGCGTAGACCACTTGTTAAAGGCACTGACAAGTGTTTATGTATAATCAAATGACTAACTGACCAAAATAGTGAGAGACTGTTTTCCAGCAAATAGCTTAATCTCGATAGTTGTTTTACATTCACAAGTTTAATATGGCCAGCAAGTGGCAAACTCAAATCTAAAAAAAGAAACCTGGTGAGGTGAAGAGACTCTCTGAATGTTTGAAAAGCGGAATGGTATTTTGCTGTTTGGTGACTTTTTGCAATTTTCCGAATTGGCGCAGTCTAAACAATATCCCTCCTCTGTCATTGCCCTTGCAAGAGAAGCATACTCTCGAATGTATCTGTCGCGCGTGCCTTACTACAAGGTGGAGGCTACAAGGTTGTAAATGTCTGGTTGAACGCTGCAGATTTACACAAAATAAAATGAAATCTAAAATACCTGAGCAGCTGAATTGTTACACCTTCGTGATTCCGTAGCTCCTCCCAGTCCTCTGCAGCCCTTTCCACCGTTTGTGGCGGGGGATTGGTGCATGAACGATTGCGAGTTTGAGTTCCTCCATCACATGGCTCGCTACATCTGCTCCACAGACTCCACTGCGTGTAACCACCATCAGTGGAACTATCTGAAAACAGGAAAGAGACGGTGTAACCAAATTATTAGGGAGCTAACGAATCAGCGACTTTTGCACGACGCCGTCGTTAGATTGCGTTACATACTCACTTTGCATGCCTTTTTGAACACTTGCCAGCTTCGCACGCGCCAAAGTCGACGACGTTATTGAGAGCGATTTGCCGGCGTCTTGGAAACAGGAGGATGTGAAGTTACGTTTTCAAAGTTTTTTCTCGACACTTCGTGTATTTTTTGCTAGATAATTTAAGTACCACATTAGGGGCCTATCCTTGACGTTTGATCTTTTTTTTTTTTTGCCTCTTTTCGTTCAAGAAACGACCTTGTACACTGCTATGAAAACGCTATGAGTTCAACACTGAAAGCGGTCAAAGCACAACACGGTATGAATGAAAAGTAAACCATTGTAAGTTGTTATCTCGTCAGGTATCTGTAGCTGTTCAGCGAGTTTTTTTAATTTCCTCCCTGTAGAAACGAAACTTGGCCTTGCATTTGTAATTTGATTTCTCGTCTAAATCAAACCTGTCGTAGTTCCAGTACGGAAACTCTTGTGACAGTCGTACAAAAGTACAAATTCTTAATCGTTTATAAAGTTGCACCCATAAGCGTATACGAAACAAGCTCTCGTTCCTCTGAAGTTAGGCATTTTGGTTTAAACAATTCGCCTTGTCAAAAGATAAAAAAACAAACAAACAAACTTAAACGTCGTCGTCTTAACTGCGAATCGTAAATTCAAATTTCTACATGACAACGACGCGGGACTATGAGGTGACCCAACGACGCCGTCGTGCGAAAGTCGTCGATTCGTAAGCTCCCTATTATTTCAATAGATCTCTGTACTGTTAAGATACTTTTATTTCTTTCTTATTACGCATTCACAAAATGCCGCAATATTTTCCGATCAGTTTAGTAACTAGATAAAAGACAAAAAGTGGCATAACAAACCTTCTTTACATCTTCCACAAGTCCTCGCACATTCGCTTTGAGCGATTTTAACTCTTTTACAAAAGCCCATTCGTTTCCATTCCATACACATGTCGCTACTTGCCCGATCTCGGCAGCGTTCGGCATTTATCACTAAAAAAAAAGAAGCAAAACGTTAAACTCAGCAATGAATGACCCGGGAAAGCTGAGTTATCAACTCGAGTTTCATACTAATCCTGGCCATTTTTTGCCATAGCTGCTCCTCATTCACGTTAAAGAAGTATGAGGCTAAAGTTTTGCACATAAATCACAAGGCTCAGAGTTATGTTCATAAAAAAAAAAAAAAAACAAATAAAAAAAATATGACAGAGGCAATGTTCTTGGTTAATTTATTTTCCTAGGTATTAAAGTATTTATGATGAGTATAAAAGGCACAAAACGAACGAAATAACAGGGGGCAAGTACTTCTGTTTGCCAATAACCAGTAGCTAAGACACTATCGAATAGAAAGTTGTTTACCAACTAAAAGGGTACAGTCGTTAGAGGCGCATGTTCGTGTTTCTTTTGCAGGACCCCTGCAAGTTGTTCCAGTATTTGCTGGAAGTGGATTGGTGCATGATCGGTTACGCTGTTGAAATCCATTACCACAAGTGACACTACACTGAGACCAGGAAGACCACCCTGAGAACCCTCCAGCGACTGCGAAGATGTGAAAGAAGGTTTGTTAATGCCACTTGTTTTGTCCTTTTATCTCGTTACTAAAACTGATCGCGAAAATTATTGCGGCATTTTGTGAGATGCGTTAATAAGAAAGAAAATAAAAGTATCTTAACAGTACAGAGATCTATTGGAAAATAATTAGGGAGCTTCCGAATCAGGACGACTTTCGCGACGACGGCGCTACGTTGGGTCTACCTTATAGTCCGCGCGTCATCGTACTCTGTAGAAACTCACTTTACGATTCGCAGTAAAAGACGAACGACGTTTAAGTTTGTTTTTATCTTTAAGACAAGGTGAGTAGGTTTAAATTCAACATAATGCCTAGTAACTTCTTAGAAACGACAGCCTAGTTTCGTATACGTACTGGGTGGGTGCAACTCTTTAGAACAGAATAAGAATTTGTTACTTCTGTACGACTGTCACAGGTCAACAAAATCCCCCAGAGTGTTTCCCGGAGTGGAACGTACGACAGTTTTGATTTTAGGCGAGAAAATCAAGGTGGCGACAATGCAACACCGATGTGTTCCTGTCTACAGGGAGGGACATTTATAGACTTGACTGAACAGCCTACAGCTAAACCTGACGAGATAACTTACAATGGCTTTACTTTAGTTCATTCATACGGTGTTGTGCTTTGAACCGCGTTCAATGTTGAACTCATAGCGTTTTCGCATGGCAGCTGTAGGAAGGTCGTTGTCTTGAACGAAAACAGGCAAAAGAATTAAATCAAACATCAGGGATAGGCCCCTAATGTCAGGTACTTAACTGATATCTAGGCACAAATTGACACGCAAGGTGTCCTGACGAAAAAAACTTTGAAAAACGTAACTTCACATCCCTTCCTGTTTTCCAAGACGCCGGCAAATCGCTCTCCAATAACTCGTCGTCGCAACTTTCGGCGCTGTGCGAGAGCTGGCAATGTGTTCAAAAAGGCATGCAACCAGTGATGTATGTAACGCAATCTAACGACGGGCGTCGTGCAAAAGTCGCTTGATTTCGTTAGCTACCCTAAATAATTTGGTGACAAACCGTCTTCTTTCTCTGTCTTTTCAGATACTCTCCACTGATGGTGCGCTTACACGCATGTGGAGTCTGTGGAGCAGATGTAGGCGAGCCATGTGATGGAGGGAGACTCAAACTCGCAATCGTTCATGCACCATACCCGCCGCCACAAACGGTGGAAAGGTGCTGCAGAGGACTGGGAGGAGCTACGGAATCACGAAGGTGTAACACAATTCAGCTGACTCAGGTATTCTAGATTTCATCTTTATTTTGTGTAAATCTGCAGCGTTCAACCAGACATTTACGACACGCTTGGAGCCTCCACCTATGTAGTAAGGCACGCCGCGACAGATACATTCG
>JAHPZR010004493.1:0-37500 GCA_019787425.1 Platygyra sinensis
AAACTTGAGTCAGTTAGTGTTTATTTAACAGAGTTTGAAATTAAAAAAAAAAATTGTTGTATTGGACGTAGGACCACCTTGAACCCATCACTGTATGGTACCACTTTAAATTTCGTTTCATTTCACTAAATAATTAACACTGGACGATGCAAGTCAAAACCCTTAACTGACTTTGCTGTTAAAAGCAGTAAGGTAGTATATAAGCGAAAACCAAGGTGAAGTTCATAAAAATAACATTATTTTATTATGAACATAAACATCACTAACATGACTTATAAACACTTACAGCATAAAACCTATCCATTATCTACAGGAATCTATTTACATTATATGGGATTACAGGTTTAGGGCGGCTTTCCTTGAGTGCTGCAAACTAGAATCACAATGAGCCAATGCGAACATAAAGCGAAATGGAATCTGCGTGAGAAAGTTGACTGGTTTTGGAAATAATTCTGCTTGGCACAATAAACGACGCATTTTTTATTCAGTTCTCTTTTCCACCAATCATAGACCACAATAAAGTAAAATAAATTCCGAATTACTTTCGACACTCGATTAGAAACCGCTCTGGTGTTACGTTTACCTACAACAATTTACTAGCAATGATTACAACGCCGCATTTCGTACTTCAAAGTTAAAGCTGCGTTCTACACTTTGTACACCTCTTCCCCCTTCTGTAATTCTCTGATAGAAATTAATAAAAAGAGTTTTAAAATTGCAATAGGTCACAACCTTATGGTGTTACTTACAGCGAACGACAAGAGGAAACAAAGTGACTTTCAGTGTTGATAGAAATTACACCACTTAATGTGGTGTAAAATTGTTTTTGCCAAAGAAAAAGAAATCAGTACCCGCTAGGTGCGCGCCTTCTCGCGAGGACTAGGTGTTTGTTGCACGCGCCCTCGTGTTTGCCTACTTGACTAACCCTTAGCTAAATGAGACTCCTCGTACTTTATTTGTTTTGTATTCTGGTTGGATTCCTCCTCATATTTTTCAGTGGTTATTTTGAAAACGAAATATTATATCAACAAATGTTCTAAAGAAAATCTCAGCCTGAAGTGTGCTGTAACCGGTACTTAAAATTTCGCTAATTTTCCCCTCAGTATTCTCATATCAACAACCAGCGATTTTATTTCGCCAGATTTACAAGAAAAGGAAAAAAAAAACATTTAAGCGGTTAAGTTAATTAGGAAAAAAATGCTCAGAATGGTACAAAAACTAAACAAGCTGAGCAGATAGAAGTTCGACTGACAAGCGCGGACAAAAACATTGTAATGAGGTTATTTACATTGTATTGCAAACTTCTGGGCGACTGTTTCAAATGTCTCAAAAGGAATCGTCTCTAACACCACCATATGTCGATTGCAAACCGTTGAACTTTATGTGGACTGAGCACTTGAAAGTTCGGGTGAAAAGATGATAATAAAATTTTACCTGTGTTACCGCAATTAATTCCAATTTTGCAATTTGTTTTTTCGAGTTCCCATGGAAAATTGTTTTTTGGGTGTTATTTAAGGGAACCATTTATATTTTAAGCTTTTAGAAATCGGCAAAAAGAACTGTACTATTCTCAGTTTAAGTTTCTTTGGTACACGTTTTTTTGTACATTAAAAACTGAAATTGCTCGATTTCTCATCGGATTTCGTCTTCTGATAATGCTTTACCGGTTGGTTGCAATAAGCATAATCAATGAGAGATAAACACGCACAAAAATAAGATACAAACAGTAATTGAATGATAAAAAAGAAACTAAACAGTAATTAAACCGTACCAGTTAATGATAAGACCAACTTTGTATTAAGTTTGTTTGGAACGAAAAAATGGAAAAAATTCACGTAGTATAATGTTTAGCCAAAGCTTGCTGAGAGGAAGGGAAGGATAAACTTGTCAATTCTTCATTCAGATTATTCCAAATAGAAGAACCAGAGAAATGCAAACTAAATTCGACATATATAGTTCTAACACGATGGAGATACAGTAGGCTGATTGTTGATCAAAAAAATATTCTTGAAAAACAAAAAACTGTACTTAGTCCGCAAAACAGTTACTTCACAAAACTATATTATTTGAAACTCATTCCATTATTTTCCTTTGTCTAGTATAAAATTTTAATCTAGCCTTGGCTGTTAAACACGGGTTACATAACATTATCCACCTTGAAAAATTCCGCTTCTTTAATTCATTTCCACAGAAAATTATTGAGCGTACTTTGATCTGATTCCTAAAGGAACGAATCTTTCGCTGAAACATTTCTGCCCAGATTCTTGAACAGGGTGTACAAAAACTTTACTTACATTTCAAAAAGTCCAGGTTGCGGACAAAACTGTTCATTTGTTGTCAATCGCCTGTAGGTTTAGTCTTGTAAACAGAATTGAGTAAAAATCCAGAGGTTTAAGAATGTCCTCGTACAGCAAGGCAAGCTCCTCGTTACTCAGTTTCTTCGCTGCTTCAGTCAATCGAGGCTCGTCTTTCAATATGGCGCGATCGATTGACGGGCACGGTGCGCTCTGAATTCGAATGCGGGAAGGAGCCGCACTGAGTCTTATTCCGGTCGGATCGCTCGCTCGACGGCCACGGTTTTGTTTACATTTGGTCGGCTCGCATTGTATCACTGTACACGATCTTGGTTTCCTTTCTTGGCTATTGATTTCAGCCGTACTAGGTTCCATGGTGGTAAACGCTCTCGGCCTGTTCTCTCTGTTTTCTCTATTTCGCCTTTCAATTTCCTCGAATATTGACTTAAAGTGAGGCAAATTATCGATGTCGATGACCATACTCATGTTGCCAATGCTTTGGAGTTTTGTTTAAATTCTTCTCGAAAAATAAACCTTTGATGGTTCGATTCTCCTATTGCTTTCTACAAAATTCCAAAATGTGTACGACACTCGGTTGCTTGTTTTGTAGTTATTACAAAATTCTGTCTTTCAAGCAATAACCAAGAAATAATTTCTCCCAAGCATATAAGGCAAGCTAAGGAGAATAAACTAAGCGAGCAGTAAAACATAAGATCTTGTCGCCAAATTCTCACAAGCACTATGAAAAATAGTAAGTAATTATTAAGGAGAATTTACACTTTGACAGTCTGAGCGGGGTCGCTCTCAGACGTGTGATGTCGAACCGAATCAAACATCAAACGAGCCGCTGGTGTGGCGGTAAATATATTAATCATTCAGATAGCTATTCTGTCACAACTCTTAGCAGAAAATTGAAGGGAAGGTATGACGTCAATAAAACGAAAGCAGCCAACCATTGGTGGGAAATGTTTCCATGGCAACAAAAAAGGGTGTGGCGGATGTATATTTGTTGGTTTTCTGTGACACCTTAAGGGATGTAGATTTCGATATTACGAAATAATTCCGCCCTTACTCAACCTCGCCGCAACTAAAATTTAATAATCTGAAACGTTGGGCGTATTTTAAATGAAACAAACGGCATCCATGAAAATGATAACTTTGACTTTTAGTTATTTTGTATTCGAATTGGTAGTTAATTTACATCAAGGTCTTTAGTTTTATTTTGGAACTACTTTTATAAAATTATTGCTTTAGTTCTTGAGGATTAAATATTCGGATGTTACTGAGAGGAAATGCCGTGTGTTAAGTTATCCGTGGGCGACACGTTTCTCTTCACGTTAATTAATGATAGTAGTCGTAGTGACAGTTGTAACATCATTACAAACTAATCGAGGTTAAAAAAATCGAGGTTAAGAAGTTTCCAGGAACACTTTTTGGTGAAAATGTCAATGGTATGATCCAAGTGAGCAAGACAAACATTAAGGAGTCCTCCGTGGCCGCTTGAACCAGATGGTAAATTCCACACGTGGTCACCGTGTCTTACGGAAGAGTTCCCTCTCTACAGCTTTTTGTTAGACTTTGAGAGATATTTCAAACGGTGGTCAAAGCTAACTCAACCAGTGGCCGACACTGTCAAAAATAAGCAAACCAACTTCTCTGCGATGCCTTTATGACTTGTATCGTAATAAGGAGCAATGCGCCTTCATCCGGGATCTGCCAGGTCACTCTGCCCAAAATACCTGTGAAAAGTGATTAACGGGAACTGAATAAAGTGTAAGGCTTAAAGATCTGAAGATTCCCGGGAGACGCTCCGTGCAGTCTCCGACAGGGCACTGGAGTATGCCATGCGCTGTTCGTCACAAGGTCACCAAGCGACATGATGTATCTTTGCGACGACATAGCCTGTTAACAAGCTCTCCCTCGCCCCGTTCTCCTATCGGCCACTTTACTCTCACCAGTTCCTTTTGGCCCTTCCAGCCGAAGCCTTTTCACAGGCTGCGACAACAATACGGCCATACGATTTTTTTTTAAAATTCCGGCATTTCTAAAACAGTGAGTTTTGTTTCTTCGAGACCCTCAAGATCGAGGGAAATCAAAACTCACCGTTTCCCATGGCGCTGATCATTACTGTTTGGTTACATCACCCAACTCAACAATAATAAAAAAACTACGAGCTGGAACAACAAATTTGACGTGGTTTTAAGGTACACGACCTGATCACGTGCGAGTCAAAAGTTGCTGTTTCCCCCATCCCCTAGGGAGTTAGTGAGTTTTGACCCATGACACGTGACATGTTCTCCTCCAGTTGGGAGGTATAATTATTATCTTTCGCTTAACTAGGGACAACGAAGATTAAACAGAAAGCGCAAACACTGTTTGTTGATTTTTCTCCACGTACTGCTTTCTGAAATTATAGAAAATAATTAAAAAAAGTACTGCATCCTATACCTTGAAACAAGTGTGATAATCAAGTTCAGCGGTGCAACAAGCGGGTGATATGGAGACTCCTGAAAAATTAAATTAAATTAAATTGCAATAATTAACGAGAAGCACGATTTCAGTCAGTTAGAGTAAAAACCCGTTTGGGGGTTTCAGGCTGATTTTGTTCCGATATATCTGTTGTGTTAGGCACAATTAGCCTGAAAATGTTCTTAAGGTGTTCTTAAAATTGTTTCTAAAAATTAAATACTGCGTAGACTACCAACAGATTACATCAATGTGCAAACGCAAGATTTAATTAATTAATGGATTTCATGCCAGCATGTTGTGTCTGCAGAATGTGGTTAACAGAGGGTAACAGTCATTTGGTTACATAAATTAGCCAAATCTAAAAACAATTGCTAAATCTTCCCTGGAAATTCCCATACCTGCTGTGAAACACTTTGTGTACAATGGCCTAGCACATATATTGATCTACTCTACCCTTAGCAGGTTATTCTAATCCAGCTGGTGGCCATTTTTTATCATATAAGAACAATTTTCTAGAGCCCACGATCCTTCTGGCCTGCGGCAGGGATCGAGAGCTCATGGCTTGGTCCAACACCGGAAGTCCGCAATTGACAGACTTCCGTCAAATCTGGCAAATCTGATTGGCTGGGAATACGAAAGGAATGCTCTGCGCATACTCAGAAAATCGGGTCTAGCCAGAGCTCTCGATCCCTTCCACAGGCCAGAAGGATAGTGGGCTCTGGGGACGAGAATGTTCCATTTGGCGGAGGAGAAACCTACTTCTCTCAGGGTTTCTCTCAAGGTAAATGCTTAGGAAAAATAAAACAAAATAAATTGTTCTCCCCGGTTGATGGGCTCCTGGTGACACTTATAAAAATGTAAAAGAAAGTATAAATTGGAAACTTGTAAGGTAGAAAACTGTCAGTGTGATCTTGTAAAAAATGACAAACGTTTCGGGCATACCGGTAATTCTTCTTCACTGCGAAAACCGTACTCTCATGTTTGGGAACAATCAGTGGTGCACAAGCGTCCCATCCAGGGTGAGCAGTCTAAACCCAGAGCTAGCTGTTTCGTGCGAGGGAAGTAAATAAAAAAAATGACTAAAACATACCAGTGACGCTCTCAAAGTCGCAGACAGCCTGGCGAGTGTGCGGAGTAAAGACGTGGTTTCGGGCAATAAAGGTTTTTCCAGGCAAACTAGGAGAGCGTAAAACCATCGCCCCTGCAAAAAATGAAACAAATGAAATGAAAGCCTAAAGCCCTTATCATTTGATTTTTCTACGCCTGTCAGAGGCATGTTGCTTGGTCACACCACTTGATGATTCACATAAAAACGTTGCCACCTGACTCCTGATGTATACGTATGGAGGCAGCGTGGCCGAGTGGTCAGCTTGTTGTCCAGCGGCTCTGGGTTCGAGTTGTTCTGTTCTGACCACTGTCTGAATTTATTTCACTGTAGCATCGAGTCCTGTTCCTCAGCCACGCTTGTAAATAGCCAAGAAGTTTGCCTTCGGCCAGTTGAGATTCTTAGCACTGTTATGTTTAAATTGAATTATTTGTTTCAGTCCCACTCGGGTTTGTACAACTATAAACACTACCGATGGTAAATATATTGATTTCACTATATTTTTATAACTCTTCTTTTAAGCCTCTTTCAGGTACGGTTAGTTTAAAATCGGCATTGAAAATGGCAAGAAAAAATATATCTATAAAATACTTAGCTTGTTTAAACATGATCTCTAATGAGGCTGTGTAAATTCAGCAGAGGTAGGACAATGCCAGATATTTAGTTTGTAATTACCTGATTATGTGAAAATCCAATTTCTTCCAACCATTCCACATGGTATTCTAAAACTTGTAGTAAAGTGGCCTGGAAAATAAATCACAGTATTATGCCTTTTCATAGACTTGAAAGCCAAACTGAGTTGAGATCCCCATGATAAAAGCTACTCTCATTAGAACTAACAGGCCATTGATGGAAGGTTCCAATAAGTCAGAGCTGGTAAGGAATGAAAAATCTTGGCTTTTGTAGAGTCAGTAGCTTGTTACTACCGAAACAGGTAGACCGCGAATTCAAAGACAAGAGTGACAGTTGATTGTGGCGCCAAACGTTAACGATTTCGGTCACGTGGCTCTGTTTGTCAAATCGAAAAGCTGAACGCACGTGGTCACATTCCTTTCTCTTTGCTGACTTCGCCGGTACAGCTTGTTGTTCGCACTTCGGAGTTTCGGAGTCAACCATTTTCGTGGAAGCCCCAAATACTTCAACTGAAAGTTTTCTTTTACATTCCGCAACGATGGAGTCTAAAATGCTTCCTCTTAAGCTTTCATGTATGGATTTCCCGTGAATTAGAGTTCGGCCTTTGCAGTTTACAGAATACGTCATTGTTAAATCACGCACTGGAATGTGACCACATGCGTTCACCTTTTTCTCGTGAGAAATAAAGCCACGTGACCAAAATCATAGACGTTTGCCACCGAAGTCAACCGCCACGCTTGTCTTTGAATTCGCGGTCTACCTGTTTCGGTAGTATTAGGTTCACCCGTCAGTTTACCTACGATTTGTTTGTTTGTTTGTTTTCTGTATTGCACATAGAGCTTGTGACGTGTTTTTTTGGCAAGACACAACATTGTATTCTACAATCATACAGTCAAATAAAATGGATGCTGGCAAATCCATGGTATGGGAGGGGAGTGGGTTTGGATGACACACCAACATTCCAAGCTATTTTTTTTTCTTCAGATGCTGTCAGTTGCACTGTTTCGCAGTGACTTCATTTCAAATGAAAACTACCAGAAAAATTAAATAAGTAATGTTTAAAAAACAAGCAGGAGTGTTTTATCAGGTTTAAAACCATGAGGCGAGGCGGAGTGGTTTTAGACTCAATAAAACACATGCAGAGAGATTTTTGAATGGCTTCAAAACATTCCACAAAAGACGTGTCTTGGGAGTCCAAACAAAAGTTCAAATTGTGAGGGGAAGATATTAATTAGCATACAAGAAAAACAAGCTATGCCTTATCAGTATTTCTTTATATAAAGTATACTAATGAGGAGTGTTTTATCAGGGTTTAAAATATAGATAGGACCCTGCGCGCACTCTGATTGGTCAAAAAGCTATGTTTTATCAGAGTATAAAACATAGAAAAAGCGTGTTTTATTGTTTTGCGCACGTAAAATCTATATTTTAAAGCAAATGAAGAAGCCTAAGCCGTGTGTCACACTGTGATAAAACACTCCGGTCATTTGAGAACACTTGAGAAATATAGAAAACACTCGCCTGCGGCTCGTGTTTTCTACATTTCCCTCGTTTTCTCAAATGACCATCGTGTTTTATCACAGTGTAATACACGGCTTAGGCTTCTTTATTTGTTAAATAAAGCTCATGCATGTGACGCTTTATCAGTGGTTTGATAGGCTGTTAGGCTCATGAATTATTAATGAGTTTTTGAAGTGCTGGTAAGTTCTTTACTTAAATACGTTAATAAATACCACTTCTTCAGCTTACTTGATTAATTTGTCGAAGAACACTAAGCAATGGTGGAGTTCCTTCCTGCAAAAGGAACATCAAGGGTTAAATAGAGAGCTTAAGCACGCATGTTTTTGAGACACAGACAGCACCCAGAAGAGAGCTATTTTCACTTTTAACTTGCCCTGACGCAACGACATTCCCATTGCTATTAGTATCTTTTCTCCATTAGAGATGAGTAGTATAAAAATCTGGGAGACAATATGGTCCTACAACGCATGATGTTCCCTACTGGCTGCCGTCCGCGTCTCAAAAATGAGTGTGCTTAAGCTCCTTACTGAGGTACATATAACAGCCTGAAATGACATTTCATTATGTACTCTAAGCCTTTCTAATCTAAATCATGTCTTCAGACAATCTGTTTGAAGACATACAATTAAGAAATTCTTCAGATGCGGTTTCTAACAGTTCTTCAAGGCATAAAACTCTGAAATGTACAGTGTACATATATCTAAAGAAGAAAGAGAAGTGACAGAAGTGTGAAGAAATGAACAAGCTTGCCTAGTGGAGGTTGGTAACTCGCACAATGGCCTCAACAACCTCCCTGCAGCTTATGGAGTAAGTTAAAATTTAAGTAATGTCAACAGAACATTAAGTCTCAGATTGCAAGGAGTTCTCTGGAACCTTGGTTCTCTCCTCGATCATTGACCAACAAGCTGGGAAAAATGGTAACATGTACATGTATATGATAAACATGCCTCATGGAACGAACTGCAGTTGTTGGGCTTTTTTTAACCCATTTGGCTCTCAGAGCTTTTTGCCAAAAACACATTTTTTGACCATTTCAGAGATTTGCAGCCTGGATATGAGCAAAATTAGCTCCAATCTACTCAGAAAAGCATCAACAACATTACAGCATGCCTTTCTTTCTCCTAGCATGGCATTTTATGGCATTGTTGCTTGGGCATAAGCAGAAATCCTAATTTCTTTTAACTTTTTTTGCCTTTCCTATTTTCATTTTTCTTATCCTTTTGCTGGCAGCAGTAACTGACCTTCTACTAGGCTTGCTTCCAGTTTAAAACATTCCCAAAAAGTATCATCAAGACGGGCAATTTTTACCATGGATTATATGTAGCTTGGAAAATTTGCTATGAGTTTTTCACGGAAAATTTCATGCATATTCAGGCATTTTTGTGCATGGACACGATCACTCTGAACTGGTTATCACTGGAAAGCTCTTTTTCTCCTGCAGAACTTGAATATAGATAATGCCAATATTTTGGTCAAAGGTGATGACTTCAGAAGTGGAGCAACCACAATGCTTGTCAAGGCCGGTTACAGGAGACATGGAAGTCAATTGTTTAAAAAATATACAAGTACAATGAACAAAATTGATCAAAATTACCTGATTAGTGCTTGGTGAATCAATGCCTTCTGATAAGTGCTCGCCATTTTCTGTTTTCTTACTGCCTTTCCTGTTTAATGAACATAAATGAGTTTTAACTGTTGACTAAATGAAAGGTTTTTTGAGGTGACTATTGAGCAAGTAAAGTGCTTGTTGAATGACATGTAGATCTGGAACAACCTTTACTACAGTTTACACTTATTGTAGCTGATCAATTCATATTGTCCTGTATCCTTTGCCCCTTTTCAATGTGAAGAGCTAAATACATACTTGTCTAGTAATGTAATGTTTTCGAGGGATACATGTATGCCATGTATTGTACCACTTGTAAGACACTTGACTGTTAGCATTTTCTTGGTACATGTTATATGTGCATACACACGAGCATTAAACTACATTTGCCAGCACTATCTATGCAGCACACAGTGGAAAGGTTGGGTGTAATATAATTGTCAATTAAACAATAGCTTTCCTGTATTCTCAATGGCTGTTATTTCCTTTTGCATGGTATAATTAACAATTATTCCATGAGCGCGCGTTGGATATGAGATGATAGATAGCCAACGAGGGGCGTAGCACCAAGTTGGCTATAATCATCTCATATCCAGCAAGTGTGAGTGGAATAATTGTTTTATTAAAAATGCCGCAAAAATATAGAAAACTAGACTACAATAAAAACAAAAAGGCCCAAAAAATCACGCATAAGCTCGCCATTTTTGCACATCATGGTATAATGGCTCACATACCATGATGGCTAAGCCAATGAAAACTCTCGAATTTCATTATCCAATGATCTAGTTTTTAATAAATTGCAATATGATCTTTAAAATATTACATGTAAGTTATACCTGCCAATTATTTTTGATGCCACTTGGTGTCCAAGACAAAAACTGCACCATCCCATTTGGTCACTTTTCTTTGGCTGTTAAATGGATAATAATAACTTAGTTCAAAAAGTTGAATGGTTGTTAGTCTTAAGTGCCAGTCTGGTTTCTGAACTGCCATGATCTGCATGAGGCTGTGGTTTTTGATCTACACTGTATGTATTGTGAGAGAGATGTTGCAACATGTGGGCTATAGAACATACATGTACAGTGCTGTGAATCACCTGTCTTAAAGTGGAAATATAACTTACACTGTATGTTTAAGCAGTAACATGATAGCTTCAGTATGCTTTCAAGAAGAAATGTTTCCTTGGATGCAATACATGGAGATGAGTTGATGATTGTTATTGCTGCTTGTGTATACACAGGGTCTACAGTGGGTGTATTTATATAACACACCTCAGAATGTTTGTAAGCAGGTTAAAAAAGCTTCCCTTGTTCACTTGGTATATATAACTTCATGATCTTACCAGGACAACTGCTGTTGAATCCACTTCACCCAACTTTGATCTATGATGAACAAATTTCTGGATTGAAAGAGAATAGTTATAAAAAATAATCAGCATGCAGTTGTACTGATTAATGGCCTACTCATCTACCATCATTATCATTCTCAGACTGAAGCCCAGTCTCAGTCTTAGGCTCAATATCAATATTTTTTGCTCGTGCATGTGTGTTCTTGTTTGTATACTTGTTTAAGCGTATGTTCATTTCTTCCCCATTTCTCTTTTTTAACTTTTTCCATATTGCATTTGCTATTTCTAATGGCTGCTCTCTTTTGTATCTGGAACTATCAAACCTGTATCATTTTTTTTCTTATACTGCTGTATGCTGCAAATCTAAAGAGCACAAATAAATTTTTTTTTGTTGTCTACGTGTAGTACCTGTCTTACGTCTGCAAAATCAGCAGCTTGTTGCATCTGCCAGTCAATTGAGGGAGCAAATCCTGCTGGTGCTGGTGACCAACCAGATCTCTGGGGAACAGAATGACACACATTGTATAATTCTTTCCACTGTCACATGGGGTGACCAGCACCATTGACAAGGTTCTTTACAATTATTGGCCTGTCGAACAATGACGTAATCTAGCTAAGAGCAAAAACAAGTGCAGGTTAACAAGAAGGATTCAAAACAGAGGTCAACCCACTACGGGGGCCAGGGTGCATTTAGTTTAGGTTACGCCGAAGATCTTCGGCGTGGGCTTCAAAATTTTGTGGCATACCGGCGTGCGATCGACGCGATGTCGGCGTACTGAAGCGAATGATCAAGGCAATATTTGGCGTAACTGGCGTAAACTCGCTAACCTGGCGTAACCACGAAAGGTTACTTGACCTGTGGCGGCTGTGGCCGGTAAATAAAATAAATTTACGATCTTTTTGTGTCCAAATATCTTTGTAGAACGTCTCTCACAGCACTGGTATCTAGCGAGCATTTTTTGTCCAGCGAGCATTTACAAGCAACCGCTGACCAAATACCTGCACGTCCGAAGGAAAATTTGTTCGCTTTCCGACCGAACGCGAGGGTGGGCACGCGTTCAATTATATATGGGATCATTTGGGGGCGCACACGCATTTGTTTCAACTTCTTGTACCCCCAAACGATCCCATAACTAAGCGGACGTCTACTCCCGCCCCAGGTTTCGA
This sequence comes from Platygyra sinensis, assembly GCA_019787425.1. Taxonomy (NCBI): domain Eukaryota; kingdom Metazoa; phylum Cnidaria; class Anthozoa; order Scleractinia; family Merulinidae; genus Platygyra; species Platygyra sinensis. Next base: position 12,144 of record JAHPZR010004493.1, read on the forward strand.
CTATTTTTGAAAGGGGGTTACTGCTCTAATGCTCTTCGCTTATTTTTATTTATTTATTTATTTATTACAATTTCTGGCATACAACATACAGTTTATAAATGTAAAAAAAAAAAAAAAAAGAAAAAAAAATAGGTAAGCCATGAGGATAATCTGTAAAAGGGTCAAAGACTCCATACACGACAGATCACCTAATATGGATACAATATACGTCTCTCACAGTATACGTCTCTCATTTTCAGTGAACGCTTGCGGCTCGCGCTAGCTCTTGATTGGAAGAAACGCTAGAACATGCTGTGCCGACTAGCTGCGTGGCAGGCGTCCGAAGGGGAGGGAAAGGGGAAAGACGAGCCAGTGAAGCGCGAGAAAATCGGACGCGGGAAGATCGCGCGCGCGGTAGGGGAGAAGACCTCAATGTTTTCGAATGACAGGTTGCTGACCAATCAGACGGATGGATTAAGTAATTCATCGAATCTGACCAATCAGGATTTTTACGTTCGTCTGGTGGACGAAAAAAACTAAGAAAACAATAGCGTCCTTGCAGGCCGTCCATTCTCCCTCCCTCCGGCGCTCGTTTTGACTTTCCTCCCTCCCTTTCTACGGCCTGCCACGCAGGCTATGTCCCGACTGTATAATATTCAGGACTTATGTACCTGTTTCTATGAACAATATTGTGTCCAAAATTATAAGGTGCAGAAGTGATAACTGATGAAAACAGAAACAACCTGAATGTGAACGAAAAAATGTCTAATGTGCAAGCTGATTTTGTAAAACTATTCTCCCAATTCTTTCATCATCATCGATCGATAAACCTGATAAACATGAGCCCAAAAAATAACTTACAGATCAGCGGTTATTGCCAACTTTCGCGACCCCACAATGTATGATTTATTCTAGCGATGGCTACATAAAATAAAGGACGACCACGGAACACAGAAAGATGAAAAGTAAACGCTTATGCCTCTGATAGTGAGCATGGGCATCGCTTTAAAAAACTAGTCTTCAGGATTTCTGTTACACGCCTCTCTTTCGCAGCGGCGCAGCGGCAAAAGATCTGGGGCCGGGGGCAATTATTGGCGTACGGCGTGCGGTATGCTACCAACGGCGTAGGATTCTGGCCTACTCGGCGTACATGTTCAAAGCCCTCGGCGTATCTTCGGCGTGGGGTCTATGCGGAATGCACCCTGGTACGGGGGTGAAGACCCTGTGATATAAATGATATGTATTTTTACTGTGACTTTATGAGTTTGGTGGATTATCTCCCACTTTCTCGATTTTAAATCTCTATGTGTTTGATGTCTACACTGATATAAACAAGTCTGAGTCAACTCTACAATGTACCTCATTCACATGAACCGTCTGGTTGCTTGAGAAGCCATTTGTGTCAAGATTGGCAACAACAACATCAGGACACTGCATTGCTTCCAGACTGAAGGGAAAAATAAAAATTTCATAAAATTAGCTTACCTACATCTGAATTTAAACTCACGCTGTTCGCCAACAGTACAGTCTGTGTCACTGTCTGCTAGAACAATCAGCTGAGCAGATCGAGATTCTGAGTGCAGCAAATTATGAAGAACCAATCAAGTACGTATGCAGTGCCAACTAACAACCAAAACAATATTCATCTTTCTTTTCCGTACTGGACTCTCCTGAGATATTCGTAGCCAGAAGACGGTAGCTTCGATTCATCGAACTCACTGTCATCTTCGATGCTTTCAAAAGTTCCTAACACGGGTTCCATTTTGCCTTAGCTACCGCTCCATGCTCATTAAGGCGAGGCTACCATGTTCTAGGTTTACATGTCTGTTACATGACGTATCAAGTGAACCAACATGGAATCTGCCGGAAAGAGCGCAAGGGTTGTTGTGTTTGTCGTTTGCTCTGCATGTGCAGCACTTGCAGTAGCGATCAGTCTGTATTATACAAGAGACTACAAGAAAAAGAGGAAAAAAGGAAGTACTTCAAATATTTTAGATTCGACAGGTAAATGCGAGGAACCGAGCTCGTTTGGTGAGGAGTTAGAGCTCGCGGAAATTTTGAAGGAGAACGGACGCGGAGAGTTTAGAAAAGGAACGATATCTTCTTTACTGGGGATGCTAGAAAGGGTGGACGACCTTATGTTAGAGAAGCTTCTTATTGCTCTTCTCAACTGCTCTGCTTTTACGACAAACCAGGTAAGGTGCCCGAGCGGGGGTGGGGAGGGGGAGACTGACACATGAGATGTAGGGATCGGGGGAGAGGTGGAGGCTTACATTGGTATCAATCTAAAATGAGCACCGTCAGGATACTTTGGTGCCTTTTAAAATATTGAACTGGATGATTTAATTCTTTCAATAATATTTATCATCCTGCTAGCAGCTCCTTTCATGTACCAGTCAATTTGAAAATTTCAATAACCCACCTTCAGGCCACCTCTTCCCCCCCTCCCCTTCCTTGGCATTTGACATTTTAAATGAGCCTATTTCTTTTGAGTCACAATGTTATGTTACAAAGAAACTAAGTGTCATTTCTTAATGACTTCTTAATTGACCAGCGAAAATTTCAATATTTTTCTCCAACTCTTCCCATGTGGTGTCAAAATGATTTCCTACCCAATATTTTGGTCTTCTGGGGCACAAGAAATTATCAAATGTCTGGGATATGCAAGGGGATCAGGGTTGGGGTGGGGGCAAGGGTGGTGATCTATTTATTTAATCAATGCATTGCTCTGCCATTTTTCTGTGGGAGTTTCCCAACTCTTTCCCTCCCCCAAGGATTGTGTACTTCTGATGTATTGCTGGATTGATTTAACTTTTATCACATACTGACTGTAACTATTTCATTCAATCTGCAGAATTTCATTAGAGAGTGTGGAGGTTTAACACAGCTTGTGGCCCTTTTAACTCGCCCAAGTAAAACTATCAACATAAAGGCAGCCCAGGTTCTGTCCAACCTGGCAATGAATGAAAAAAATCAGGAACGTTTAAAGGTAATGGAGATGAAGTGTCTGACATTTGAAGACTGCAGACTACAGTTAGGCCTAAATAGTGCTCTGGTTAGCCTGAATTTCAGTTATGTTAGCCTGAATAGCACTCAGGTTAGCCTGTTTACGGTTAGCTTTCAGGAATGGAAATGGGAAAAGTCTACAGTCTGCAGTCTGCAAATGTCAGACAGCAGTGGAGATGTACAGTGATTCACAATAATGTGACATTAAGACAAAAAAAATCACTGCATGATTCAGTATGTTAGAGCAGTTTTCAATTGAGTGTTAAAAATAGTCAGGCAGTTTCTTTGGTTTTGGTTTTACTACAGTTTGAGATTATGGCTAGTCAGAGCAGTTTTCACTTGAGTGTTGAGAAAATATTGGTTTTTCACTTTATACACTATGTGATTGGTTTAAAAATACCACCACTTTTTCATCCAATCAGAAGTAAACCCAATCTCAACTGTGACATGTTCAGTCATTTACCTGTCCTTTGCAGTATCTAGATGTACATGCAATTACTTGGAATTTTGATTGGCTCACTCACTTGTCTGTGCCTTTTTTGATTGGCTAGAAAGATCACATTCATTTTGGTTTTTCAACACTCAGGTGAAAACCACTCTGAACAGTCTAATTGGTGAGTAATTGGTTTGGTTTTGGTTTAACAACACTCAACATTAAAAACCTCTTTAATTAGTGTAATTGGTAAGTTATTGCAAGCTGCTTTGGTTTACATGTAAGTTTTGTGACACTCATCTGAAAACTGCCCTATAATTTGATGGAATATGCAAATCAGGGTTGTCTTTAAGTTCTTATTCACCTGTAGCCTTGATCTTCACACTCATAGCAAACTTGTTACTTTATGGGAGAATTGTATCAACTACAGGCCAGTTCACCCATAACATCAAGGGTCCATCAAACATAATTAACTGTAACAGGCTTTACAGCTTACAGCCCTTATTGACAGCCCTGAAGAACATATCAATAAAACAGCTCTGTAGTCAAAAGGTCACTTTTTGGGTATGTAAACGCTCAGGACCTTTAAGAAATGGGCCCCAGGATCCATTACATAGAACTAACATTCAGGGCTGTCATTAAGTTATAATTCACCTGTAGCCTTGATCTTCACACCTGTAGCAAACTTCTTACTTTATGGGTGAACTGAGTGTATCAACTACAGGCCAGTTCACCTGTAACATTAAGGGTCCATCAAACATACTCCATAGTTACATACATTATTTATTTATTTTTATCTCCTAATAATTATAGTATATACTGTTTTAGGAGCATTTTCATGAAAGCACTAAAGCATTACAGCTCTTGTTGATAGCACCGCAAATAATAAAATTAATATACAGTCATTTTATCTTAGTGACTTTTATCTTCCAGGGCAGCATTCTTGATGTGATAAAAAATATTGAGTACTGTGACGTTCTCAATGATGAAGATATGATAATAGAACATTTAAGGCTCCTGGTTAATTTGTCAGCAACAAATATTACACATGATGAAATTATGACAGGGCTGCAAGATTTCTTCAATATCCTTTCTCAGTCTCTCTCAAGAAAAATTCAGGTACTGGTAAATTGAGTTGTTACTTGCAGGAATATTTTTACGGAAATATTTAGGCTACCAGTGCTGTATTTCAGAAAATAATTGAGAGTAATTTTTCACTGGCTGAGTGAAATGAAGGTAGCATTTTTTCTTTTGCATCAACCCTTACCAACTTTCCTGCTCACCCACCCAGAGATTTACATTTTTTAAACAAATATTTATACCAGTATAATGTACAAACCTTGAGAGCTTTTCATTATTCCCAGGACTTCCTTATAATAATGCTACTTGCATTTATGAAGGTACAGTGGCAGTTGGTTTGACATGGCTACCATTAGTGTGTGAGAAGAGTGATTGTACATTACTTGTGATCAGAAATGGCTTTTTTCACTAGTAATACCGTTTAGACACCAATTTCCTTATTTTTCATTTGTCAATGATTGGTTTTGACTATAAATTGAGCACAGCCTAAATATTATAATTGTCCACAGGTTAAATGAAATCACTCTGCCTCACTTTATGCAAAAGCTTACTAGATTCATTCCAAATTTTGGCTAGCATTTAGTATTACTGAGAAAGGAGTAGTGTGTGCATTGTTACACAATAAGAAATAAAATAAAAAACCATGCAGTCGATAAAGTCAAGAAATTGTGATATTATAGACAATAAAGAAAGAAGACAGTTATCCAAGTTTAAGGTGTGTGCATTGTCCCAAAGTTGAGATATTCATCAAAATGCTCCATTCAAAATTATAGAGCTTAGTGTTGGAGGACCTCCTTGGTCCTCCAATACGGCAACCAGTAAATAGGGTAAACATCTGGAACTGGCTATCCAGTTGATTTATTTTCTGAACCGAGCCAAAAAACATTTACAACAAACACTTTTTGTAACACTTGAACTCAGGGTACCTGACTTGAACTCCTAAAATGGCTAAAAATCACAAGATCACTGTATATTTTAATGGATTTGGTTGTTTGTTGCATTTGATAACACAAACAACTTGCTTGGTATCACTGCAATGCATGTACAATAACATAATTTTACCACTGGTGTTAAAACATCCTCATTCTAATCATAGCTTCCTTGATTATTTTTTTTTGTCAGAGAGAGGTCTTGAGACTGCTAGTGAACTTGTCTTGCAATGTAAATAATCTGGGAGGATTACTGGAATTCAAGGTTTGTGGACGTACACCTAAAAGTTGCTGTCCAGAAAAATAACTGGGCTTCAAGAATCATTTGTACATACTGGTTGACAAAGTAAGCCAAGATTAAATGTGGTTTGCTTTCTTTTCCTTGCAGCCGCTACTAATTCTCCAGACATTTATGCTCCCAGACTATCAAGATGACTTTGTTTTAAGAGCTGTAACAATTTCAGCCAACTTACTTGCAAGTCCTGATCAGTGTACAGAGGTATTAATTTTTGTTTTTCAAAGTCAGAATTGCTTGCCACTTTAGCCTCCTAAGGGTGCGTTTCTTTAAGAAAATCTAAGATTGGATTCTTAAATCCAAAAGAATCCGAAAATTGATTTAATTTGCGTTTCTTTACTAAACAGATCAATCCAAGATCTCTTGGCTCTTGGTGCATCAAAGGAACCAAAGAATCCAGTCTGGAAGTGATTTCTTCGGTTCCTTTGATGCACTATGATCTGAGAGATCTTGGATTGATCTGCTCAGTAAAGAAATGCAAAATCCATTTTTGGATTCTTTTGAATTTAAGAATCCAATTTTGGATTTCCTTAATGTAACATACCGGTACCCTAAGCAAACACTTTTTAGGCTTGTCACACAATCTTCCTCCTGGAAAAAGATTAGGTGACACCCCAAAGAGCATCTACTTGCCAAGAATGTACTGTAACCATTTTTCTCTCATGCTTGGTCATGTTACTGTCACATATCCATGTAATTAATCCTTTCAATATTTTTTCTTGTAGCAACAACAAGCAGAGATTACAGAGCATCTAAATGTATTGTATGGAGAACTAATAGGACTGCTAGATCATCCAAATGATGAAATTCAGTCGCAAGCCAAGAGAGCACTTCGGAGTATATTTGCTTTTAGAATGATGTATGGAACTTGATGGAAAGTTGGGGAAATAAACAATGTAAATTACTAACATGAAATTTAAACTTTAAAAAAGAACCTCTTGTAAGAAATCAGTACATTTGTCGTTTCAATGACCACTCATTGAAAATTATTATTGATATTTAATAAACTTAGATGTATTACATTAAATGTTTATCAAAGAAAGCCAAATTTAGAAAGTTTGTAGAAAGGGAATTATTTTCACCGACAGTAAAATTAATTGTTCCTACAGTATATCAGTGGCTGATTTAGACAGAAACTACATGTACAAAACTGCCCAAAAACTGCCTCAAATTTATAGTGAATTTTATTCCGATGCAATATGTAGTTCCAGAAAATATTCACACCTCCTCCAAGGAAGGGATTTTGTTTAAGACCCCCTCCCCGAACCACTCCTCTGGAAATTCCAATCAAGCTTTACACATTTTTTTTAATCCTCTGGTCTTACAAAGTATGGATATTTTCTGGAATGGCACAGTGGTGGCAAAAAGTTAACTGGATAGATTGATCTTGTATTCTCATTTACATGTAAGTTTATTTAATTGTTCTCCTTTATTCATTTCTTTATTTTTTGGTCTTTTGTTTCAGTTTATTTAATTCTTTTTTCTTCATTGCTTTATTTCCTTCTCTGTTTGTTTTCACTCCCAATTACCTGCGGTACTTAGTCTAACACTGCGTGTGCACTCTTTGTCAGTTTCCAACAGTTTTGAGAGGGTTTTTAGCATGTTTTATGTGTTGCTTACATGTACATCTCACGTGAAGCTGTCAGTAGTTCATAACACAGTGATTTGCACACAGTTTGGTCCTCATGTTCTTTTACATAACATGAATTACACATTATAGAATGTTGCCTGTGTGCTTTTGGTCTTCATTTAATGTGTCATCATCTTTTAAAGAATTTTCAGGTCTGAAAAAAACAAAATGAAGTCATGGTGAACACTTTGTAATACACAGTGCCCATTAAAGCGATTCAGCATCTCAAAGACAAATCCAAGCACAAAACAAAATGACATACTCTGAACTAGATGTTACAGCTGCAATTTGTATAACTTCTTGCATGATCTGTGAAGGTTCCTTCTTTTCTGCTGCTATCTTTTCTTCTCGTCCATCCACTATCAGAGGGAAGATATTGATATTTAAAACTAGTTACTACATGTAATCAAACAGGATTTTTAGAAATTTATCAATAAACGCTGAGTGTGCCTGTTAGTATCTGCCTGGCTAATATATGTATCATAAACCAGAGACGGCAAAAATTGGTCAAAAACGTGAATTGCCAGTGCAGAGGTTTATTCCCAGGCACAAACATACATTTAAGGACATTCTTGACTCCATGCCCCCCCCCCCCCTCCCAAAAAAAAAAATTACCTCATCCACATTTTTAGAAGCAAACGTTTCGTAATGCACAAACATGTAAAAATAAGCAAGAAGAAAGAACAAAGTTTCAGTGACACCATTTTCAAGCCCTAAACATGATCAGTCTAATTGGGTTTAAGTCTCACTCGTTCAATCATGTATTTCTAAATTTTATAATTATAGCGGTAACTACATGTACACCTGGTTCTCCTAAGTCCATATAATTCAGTGGAGGCCTTCCTACAATAACCACTTCTCAATTATAATACAATAATGTGGACAGAAATTGTTTCCAGAAAAAAGCATTTCATTTTCCAGTTAATTATGATCATTTCAACATACCAAATTTAATGAGCAGTTCAGCAGGTTTTGATTTCTTCTGTGATCCTGAAAATTCAATATGTGGATTTTTAAACTTCAGCTGGGGAAAGTTCTCATAGAAGAAACGTCTGCCAAGGACAAAAAAGGTAGAAGTTACACTGAGCTCCACAGACTTTTAAACATTAATTTCAAGTTCCTTTATATTATTTTTAAATAATTGTATTTGTTGTTGTGTATATATCTGGTCACATGATGTCCGATGGCAATCCCACAAATGTACATCAAGCCCAATGAGACTGTGTGGACTATTAAGTATCATTGCTGATTGCCCTCGTTAAACTTCTCCACCTCTTCCCTCATCATATCATGATCGTCAACAATAACATCATCATCATCATTGTCATCAATGTATAAATCACCAAGCCACTCTGTCGGCCCTTGAGGGAAAGTTCAGAGAGACTATCAATGCTGCAAGCATGTAACTCAATGCCAACATTGCTTGTTAAAGTACTCCACAAGCATAATTTCCTATTTTATTATGGGACCCTTCTGTAAGGTCATTCTGCCATATCATGTTTTTCTTTCAGCAGATGGTACAATGACAGTAAAGATATTACTTACGTACCAGCCTGCAGTGCAGGTATTATTTTGAAACAGAATGCTCAATAAACCAGGTTACCGATGCCAAAGTGACTATTACATGGAATGAAGTGACTATTTTTTGGACAAAGTGATCGTAAGATGGAACAGAGTGACTTGGATTGAAGTGGCTATAATCCTGCACTCCTACACCCAAAACATACCTAACACTACTTATATACTTGCAGTGCAAGAATTCAGTTACGTCTTATTTCTGATTCTTGTATTGCTTTTTGTAATACCAGCGACATGCTATTGAATGTTATGTCCCCAGTAGAAGCAGGGCCACGCCATTTAATATCTACCCCACCCACCACCTTCCCTAGCCCAATTTCTTAGGGAGTGGGGGTGGCGGTGTGGGTAAAGTTGCATTCTGAAAAGAGATAGTGCGTTGCTATTATACGTTTTTCTGATGATGGTAATGCAAAATGCTGCGAAATTTCTCAAGCCCAGCTGTTAAATAGGCTCTTTTCTGAAGAGGAAAGGGCAAATTTCTGAGGGGGTCAAGAAAAAAAGCCCTTACTGGGGGAGGGGAGCTACACCTGTAGTGTGCACATGTATGTGGATAATATGGAATGGCCCGGCTGGTGCACGATATACCAAGTGAATAGCAAGTCTCGAGTTACGTCACAAAGAACACAACAATGATTCCTATCCCTTACACAATAACACAATAGACTTCACACAAAAGAACGAGACAATAGTGCATATATTGACTTGGTATATATATCGAGCATCACCCGAATGGCCCACAATCAGGATGTAATATGCTTCTAGCTCAAAGTATCAAAACCAACCCTGCACGGTGTACATGTAAGTGTATGTAACAATATTGCCTACAATCAATGAGAGCAAGTTAACTACATGTAAATTTTCAGAACTGTTACATAAGCTAAGGAAACAAGTTACACTTCTGACTCACACGGCTCCGCGATGATCATAATTTGGCTCCACAATATTTAACCTCATTTGCTTGACATTTTTATGCAATACAACATTACACCTTTTCAAATGCTCAAGTGTACGCTGCACAGTGTCTTTTCCGATCTTTCCGTTATGGCTATCCAAGAATTTCAATGCTTCTTGATAAACGCGGTTCTTGGCAGCCATCTTGGATTCCTCAGTCCATTGTGTTCAGCGGAATTCCCCATAGTCATGAATGTTGTTGTGTAAAACTACACAATTACCGCTGAAGAATCGCATGTTCTATCATGGTGGATTGGATTGATAAATATCTGTGACAAATTTGCTCGATGTAGTTCTTCGATTCAAAGATGCCAACTGGAAGGTTTCCATTTCGTCGCACCTTCGAATTCCTTAATGCTGGAAGGTTGATCTTGAAATCGGATGTAAAATCCTTGTTGATCAACTTTACAAACCAACCAGAAAGTCTTGGACTGAGGTAAGCCCGTAGCCTGCCAATAGGATACATGCTGTAGTATTTTGAAGACAACCTCTTGATCCTCCATAAGTAAAGTAAAACACACACTCCTAGCCCAGCAGCCAGCCTGTAGCTGTGGTGGCTTTTTTATTGTTCATCTTTCAAGAAATGGTGTCTGACTAATGCAATGGAATGGAAGCAGGCACTGAAAATAGTACTGAATTTTGAAGTAGGTGTGAATTGGGGGAAAATAACATTTCAGTCTGAAATAAGGTACACGCCCCAGCACCCCACCCCAGTTCTGGTGGAGAGTGCCTCCTTAATGCCACCAGCATGCCTCAACTTTCCACCCATATAATTTAAATAATTGTCGACGGTCAGCTAAGAGACTCATTCATTTTTTTTCTGTTTGTTATCAACTTTTGTTGAGTAATTTTTGAAGTGATTACATAGATTACAAACCAAATGAAAGCCAGTGTACAGATGCATGCAGCATTTTGAATAGTTACACGTGTAATGCATGAACTTAATGGGCACAGTTCATTTAGATATACCGGTATGTGACTGACCAAGTGTGAAGTCGAAGTCCATAAACTAGCAAAAGATGGACAAGGCCAATATCCATCTTGACTGAACAAGCTTGGTCAATAAAGGATTTGTTTAGATGTTTAACCCATTGACGCCTGTGCCGCCCGTAACCGCCAGTGACGAACCTTGGCCTTTCTTCCACTTCTGACGTCATCATTTTTGACCAAAATTGGCATCATCTATACTCAACTTCTGCCGGAGGAAAAGATCTTTCCAATGATGCCTAGATCAGAGTGATTGGCTTAATGGAGCCCGAGATATGCACAAAAATGCTCAAAAAGATGAGTGAAAAACTCAGAGCAAAATTTACTGCCACTACACCTAACTGCTCCACGGTAAAAATTGGCCGCGATGACTCTTTCTTAGAAGTTTTTTAACCGTAAGCAAGCCCAGTGAAAGGTCAATCCCCGCAGCGAAAAGAAAAGAAAAGGAGAAAAAGGAAAGGAAAAAAAAAACATCAAAAATCGAAAAGCCTAAAAACGTAGGCCACCTTCTCGTCCAAAAACTCTCAAATCTCAAAATCTCAAAATTTTGATTTCTGCGCATGCATGGGCCCAAAGTTCGTCAAACGCGATTTTAGTGGCAAGAAGAGCTGGCTGTCGTGCTACAAATGCATTTTCGACCAGATTAAAGCTAATTTGGCTGAGATCCAGCCTCAAAAGCACCAAAATGTCCAAAAAATGCATTTTTGGCAAAAAGTTCCAGGAGTCAACGGGTTAAAATATATGGCTTTCAAGAAAATTTTTCTTGTGGGACACAGTGGGTAGTCCTGAGCGGGCATGATAGCACTATCTTGTCCACTCGGGTACTAACCAATCGCAGCACAAGATTTGGTTCATCTTGCCCATATACTATACTCATTAAGCTAACCATATTCTAATAAGTACTTGCATTCTCCAAAGATTGGTCGGTTTCAACTGACTCTTGGTTATCCTGCTAGGAATTTCATCTACAAGGACATTCCCCAGATTCAGTATAAAAATCGTAATGTCCAGATTATGACAACAAGAAACAGATTGAGCCATCCAGTGGTGAATATCTTTTTTGGTAAGCATCTTGTTGTATAAAGTCACTTGTATGTAAGGACAGTATGTTAATATGTACAGTAATTATTTAACTTCATGTTCCTGTCTCTGTTTCAAAATACTGGAAACTGTCATAAACTTTTTCATGTCTTACTTGAGGTAAAATTATTTCTTCAGGTGATGGAAAGAAGGTAATGATTGATGTGGAAAGCAAAACTGGTCCTGAAATTTTAGAGATAGTAAGCAAAGCTGCAGGAGCAACTGAAATGTAAGTACAAGTTTAGTGGTAACATTCCACCTACCAACATTAATTATGGCAATAGGCATTATTAAGCTAGAGTGTAACATTTAGTTTAGTCTGCTTGCAGTCGGTTTTTTCTCTAAGGGTCACTTAGACACCCGAACTTAGTCGAGTGTTTAGTCATCGCGAATGCAAAAGAGCGGTATGGCCGTTTGGCCAAGTAGGAAGAAGGCGAGACGAGAAACAACCGTCTGCAGACTCTTTTTTTACTTTCGAACCCTCCGTCAGCCCAACAACGGAGTACCTGATTGGTCAATATGTGCCCGATGACAGATAGTTGTCAGAAGGGTAACTAAAGCATCATAAGTTTCGCGTGAAGCATAACAAAGATGAGCGATGTAAGTCATGCAATGGCAAATCATCCCGATCATCAAGACACGATCGTCTCGAAGAAGCTTAAACTGTTGAAAACCAGTTCTTTTAGGCTGAACAGAAACAAGCTGGTGTCGGTGTCCTAAACTACAGACGCTTGACTCTCTGGTTCTGCAGTAGGAGTCTAGTTCTTCTCCGGACGTTGAAGATTTCGATTTACGCTTCCAGCATTGTCGAGTCTCGCAGTCATCGGATGTTGCTTCAACTTCGGCTAGGACGAATTAAGTTAGCCTTTAAGAAATGGGGTAGCTCAGCGGCGTTCCAAATTTTTCACGCACACTTCGCACAGACTCTGGAGGAATAATGGGCTTTAGACTAAGTTTTTACTCTAGCCTTTCTCCACCACACATTTACATCTCCTGGTCATTTTCTCCTCCCCCCCCCCTCCCCTTCCACCCCACTCCCCTGAGACCCAGGTACAACCTCATCCCCAGGGTCCACTGATTGTTTCATCAGGTACTTACATGTACATCTCTACATTTTCATTTTTTAAAATTATTTCCTACTGTACAGGGAGCTGGAGGATAGAGCAAAAGTAAAATATCCCGGCCGATTAAACCCTGCCAACTTTGGTAGATTTGGCCACTGCTACTGCATATGTGAAAAACCTGGCCAGGCACCATGCCCCGCCATTGTGCCACACCCTGATGCAAAGAAGCCAAAGTTCTGGCAGTTAAAGCAAGACACAGCAGTAGAATAACTTTACACCAACCTGTTATGACAGGATGGACTGCCTTTCAATTGAATAAGTAACATGTTTATTATCAATGATGGCTGGGAAAACAATGTCTCTGTGTACACTACTGTACATGTAAATTTATCCCTAGACTCTTTAGACTACAAGTAGTCCCTCTTTCACTATGTCCGTCGTGCGTGACGGGAAAGAAAACCGCGAAATAAAAAAATGGCCGCATGAAATCCTGAGGGCGAGAGTGCTTTCTCACCCCCAGGATTTCACGCGGCAATTTTTCCACGGTTTTCTTTCACGTCACGCACGACGGACTAAGCGAAAGAGTGACTACTTGTAGTCTATAGACTCTTGCGATGTCTGCCATTTGACGTCATCAAATAACAAGATCAAGATGTACACGCAGGTCTTCAGAAATATGTATAAATACTCCGCTTTTTCTTTATTTGCTTAGAATACTTATTTCTGTATGCAGTTTCCTTACTTCCAATTAAGATGTATTTTAGTTCTCTGACACATTGTTTAAATGGCATTTATTTGAACAAGTTTGCTTTCTGGGAAACTGCATGTAAGCTCTGACAATAATTTATTCATATTTATCTTACTTGAGATCCATATCAAGCTCCATCAGTAATCTACCTTGATTTGCCGAGAATCAAGTTTGAATCTGTAGGAGCTTCATCTCAACTTGTTGTGCTTGCTACAAAGATAAGCTTGAATATATATGATTTCCAAATACAAAAACGTCAAAAATTTGTATTTCCTGGAATTCATTAGGTTTCAAATATAACTGCAATCGTAAGCCAGCATTGTGTGTGTTTTTCTTCTTTCTTCAAACTATTATAAGTTAAGTGAAAGTAAAAAAGAATAATTATTGTATTATAAACTCTTTAGAATATGCAATGAAGTTGTTGTTAAGGATAAAAAAAAAATTGTCCTAATTGGAATATTATCAAATTCAGTTAAAAAATACTATTTATCCGTGCTACATGTAGTGCATAAACCACATTTGTCTATCACTTATAAAAATAATTGTAAGGAAAAAAACCTATCAACAGTTCAGCTAGCTCACTATCTTCCCTGATGCTGCCTGATGTATTCTTCTTCAAGTTCCATTAAGTTTCTTTCAAGCATATCAACTTCATCTAACTTTCTCTGCTGTTTGGCTTGTGTTATATAACCTTTAATAATGTCTATTTGTTGTAGCATGGGGTCTGGGGAAGAACCTTGTGAAATAGGGACTGGGCCCCAGCCATTTCCTACAACAGACTCTAGAGTCTGCTGAGAAGTCTTTGCTTTGACTGAAGGCTCATTTTTGTTCAAATCTCTACTTCCATGTCTTTGTTGTTGATGTTGTTGTAGCTTTGCAGCTTGTAGTCTGTCTTGCATGGCTCTTTCTCTTTGCGCCTTCTCCTCGGCTGCTTTCCTAGCCAGTGATTTTGCTCTTTCTTCTTGAAGTTTGTTAATTTTGTCAACTGGTGGTAAATTGGGGAGAGTGAACATGTTCTCCTGCAGGTATCCTGTGGCATAAGCCCTGATGCCTTTCTGTAGTTTTTAATGTGTGAGGACTTGGTTGTTTATCAGCCTGAGCTCCTAATGCTGCTATCTTTTTACTGCAAATAACAAAAGAATTAAAGTTGTATGGTCAGTACAACCATATCCAAAACCAATTAATATTAAGTAAGTTGGCTTATTTTAGTGAGGGTTGTCCAATACACCCAAAGTGAGTCGAGTCGTGTAACTTTGTTGTCGACTCGTCTTACTGGAAGCTGCATGTAACTTTGTAGTGACTTACTTACTGGAAGTTGAAGGAGTAATTGCTGTTTTCTACAGGAAGTTGGTTCACAAGTTACCAGTCCTTACAGAAGAGTTGACACGACTCGACATTTGGAATTGCTGAGTTGACAGAGCGAGACTTGATATAAAAGTGCTTGAAGTGGTCGTGGAGGGGATCTGTAATATGTCGTCAAGTCGTGTCGAGTTGTTACGAGTGGACACGACTCGACATATGGAAAAGTTGAGTCGATCGTGTCAACAGAGTGAGACAGGATGAAAGTACTTGAAGTGGTTGTGGAAAGGGTGTATAAAGTGTTGTCAAGTCGTGTCGAGTCGTTATGAGTCGACACAACTCGACTTTAGGAATAGTCAAGTCGACAGAGTGACACTTGATATAAAAGTGCTTGAAGTGGTCGTGGAGGGGGTCTTTAATATGTCGTCAAGTCGTGTCGAGACGCTACGAGTGGACACGACTCGACATTTGGAAAAGTCGAGTCACTCGTGTCGACAGAGTGAGACAGTATAAAAGTGCTTGAAGTGGCTGTGGTGGGGTTGTATGAAATGTCGTCAAGTTGTGTTGAGTCGCTACGAGTGGACACGACTCGACATTTGGAAAAGTCGAGTTGGAACAAGTTTAATGATTATGGTATGAACGATAATAATACTTGACTGTGGTTTAATTGATTTGTTGACGCTGGTGTTTCGCTTATAAAGTATCACTCGTTTGCAGACGTTTCAGAACGAAGTATACATTGTATGGCTTCTCGTTTGGATGCACAGTTTTGTTTCCTGCACATGTGTTTCGTTAGAACTTATCACTCGTCTGCATGAGTATACAGAATGAGGTATACATTGCATGGCTTCTTGTTTTATTTCTTTTGTCTGCAAGCACGTTTCTAGCCATAAAGTGGAGTCGACTTCTAGAAGTAACGAGTCGTGTCAAGTGGTGAAGACTCGATGACCTTTCCACCCCTATCCACGCAGTATGACCATTTCCGGTGACTGTAGTCAGATTTCCTGTAGGGTTTGTGAACTTCCGATAGGATGACTTCATGAATTTCATGACATGACTTTTGCCAAGACGACTTGTCTATGCATAGGGATGACTCGACACGCTTTGAGTGTATTGGACATGAGTGATTTTAGTCACCAATTTCTGGGATTTCATTTAACGTTTTCAGCAGGGTAAAAATCGTGTTTCTATGACTCAATGGAGACACAGAATTAGCATGAGCTTTTGATGTAATGATGGCACGAGCAAAGAGCAGTTTTCCTTTTTTCGTCGCAGTGTTTGCTAAAAAATAATAGAAAACATGTACTTTGTGTTTCTATTGAGTTTTAGTAGGATTCTACTAGTATACTAATGCAAATGCTGTAATCTGATTGCAGGGTTGTATATACATGTAAGAGCCAGCAGCCAGTTTGCCGGCTTCTCTGCCACGTTTCACCGGCTACTTTCATTGCTTCACAAGTCAAGATATGTCGAGGAGATGATGTTTATCAGGTCCCACAACTGTCTACTTTTCACAAAACTCTGGCTACTTAAAAACTTAAAAGAAAACATTGTGATTGGCTGAGCCATTGCACACTATCAGCTTGTCTACAAAATGATGACGTTTTTTTTTTGTTTTGCCAAAGTTTTGGAGGAAAATTTTGACGAAAATGGATTAAAAAATTCCTGAAAAGACTAAATGAAGGCTTCGGTGGAAAAAGGGCGTTAGGTTTTTTACTCAAAAATGAAATTTATCAAAAACGCTCCAAATTTCACATGCAGTTTTGTTTAGGTGCGTTAGACAATGTTCTGCATGTTTTTTTGCTGAAGTTTGTTTCGTTTTCGAGATATTACGTATGCAAAAAACCCTGTATTTGTTGTCACGTCAGCACGTGACCGCAAAGACGGTAATTTCACTTAAAATCCAGCAAAATATTGATCTTTTGCAACGTGTAACCTCAAAAAGTGTTGATGTCAGGTTAAAACCGTTAAAACTTTTATTTCACGTCAACGTGCGACCGCAAAGACATTCGGTTCACTCAAATTACAGCCAGATGTTAATTTCCCGCAATGCGCAAGCTAGACAATGTTGATATCAGGTCATTTACAGAGACTTAAAATTTTAATTTCACATTATCACGCCACCGCAAGGACTTAAACCCTTAGGGTTTTACTTAGGGTTAGGGTTACCGCTCGAAACTAGGGCTAGCGTTGAAGGGTTACGGAACAAGGTTAGGCTTAGAGTTAACGCTTAGGGCTACGGCTTGAAACTAGGGTTACCGCTTGAAACTAGGGTTACGGAACAAGATTAGGCTTAGAGTTGACGCTTAGGGCTACCGCTTGAAACTAGGGTTACCGCTTCAGATAGGGTTACCGCTTGAAACTAGGGTTACGGAACAAGGTTAGGCTTAGAGTTGACGCTTAGGGCTACGGCTTGAAACTAGGGTTACCGCTTAAAACTAGGGTTACCGCTTGAAACTAGGGTTACGGAACAAGGTTAGGCTTAGAGTTAACGCTTAGGGCTACCGCTTGAAACTAGGGTTACCGCTTGAAATAGGGTTACCGCTTGAAACTAGGGTTACGGAACAAGGTTAGGCTTAGAGTTAACGTTTAGTGTTACCGCTTGAAACTCCGGGGTTAGCGTTGAAGGGTGAGGGTTATTGCCGAGGGTTAGCGCTAGCGCTTCATTGTTAGGGTTAGCGCTTCGGATAACGTTAGAGTTAAGGTCAGGACGCGTTAGGGTTAGTGCAGTGTTAGGCCAAGGAGAACAATCAAGATGTAACCTTAAAAACTGTTGATTTCAGGTTTTTAAAACCGTTAAAATTGTGATTTCACGTTATCACGCGACCGCAAAGACGTTAATTTCACTCAAATTACAGCCAGTTCACTTTACGCGATTTCGCGTTAAGGCATGACGGCAAGGATGTTGATTTCACTTCAAATCCAGCAAGCTGTTCATTTCACCCAGCACGTAAACTCGAAAACGTCGATTTCGGGCCTAAATAGGTTAAAATGTTGATTTCACTTTAAAGCGTCACAGCAACTATCTCTATTTCATTTTAACTGCCTGCAACGTATAAGCTTAAAAATGTAGGGCTGACAGATTAACAGATTAACCCTTCTGTGCAACGTACAGGTCTCTCTCCTTACATCTGCATGGCCCCTGATCCCAGAAGTTTAAAACACTACAAATCATGCCGATTTGAAGTAAAATCAACGCAACCTGGATCACAGATCTATGTTTTGAATCAATCGATCGCTTCTTGTTGGCCATTATTATGTTGGAATAAAAAAGGAAAAAAACACGCTCTGTAATTAGTTAAATATTATTGTGATTTATAGACTGCGAGCAGTCTCTCTTTTGCTCGAAAATCCGTAGGGAAACACGGAAGGAAGAACTCGAAACAACATCTGCGTGCCAGCGTAATATGCGAAGCCGCGAGCCGTACGTAGCGCGGGCGTCGGAAGACGAGTGTGATTTACGGAGTCTTGTCTTGTCTTGTCTTGTCTTGGCTTGTCTTGCCGAACGTGATCGAAATGCATGCCGGGAAGGTTCTGTTACACCTCGTGCGCGGGTAAACATGGAGGACGATGCAAGAAAAATTTTATAAGTCTAAAAGCAGTTCTCATTTTCCAAACTTTGAAGCTAGCAACGCTTGGCAAATGGGCCACAACTCACGACAGGGTTTTATTCTTGGGCAAGAACTGCTCTTGGACTTTGCTGCCTGGATCGACCTGACTTCGAACGCTGATAACTGACTTGCCGCTGATATCAGTTGCGTTGGAAGTTACAGAACACGTTTTGCTTCTTTAAAACATGCTGGTGACTTACGGGTTATCAAGGCTTTATGATGCCTATCAACCACCAGGCAGGCTACAAGGTACTTAAAAACAATGCTTAAGATATTAGTCGAAAGAGCTGTACTGCATCATGCATCACTTCTCTTTGCTTTGACGCTCGATCGAAATTCACGTGTTGTCTCACGTCACAATAAGCTGTATAAAAAAATCTCTCCAGATTCCCTCTGTATACGCATTTTTTTAAAATAGATATCTTCATTTTTGAAAAAAGAAAAGGAACAGAGCGAAAAAAAAAGTTGAGCGACCTCGTGTCGAACCGGTGTCACGGCAAAACAAATTCGAATCTGGCCCGTTCTGCGCCACATCCGCTTGTGCTAACGAAGCAGTAGTAAGAGCTTAAGGTATTATAGTGGGTTGATCGCTTAGCGAAACAAAAGGTTTCTTTTGTTTTCCATTCAACAAAAGGTCCCCAGAGGATGCCCTTGGAAAAATGTGTTTTTTTGCATACGTAATATCTCAAAAAGGAAGCAAACTTCAGGGAAAAAACATGCAGAACATTGTTTGACACACGGAAACAAAACTGCATGCGAAATTTGAAGCGTTTTCGACAAAGTTCACTTTTCAGTAAAAAACCTAACGCCCTTTTTCCACCGAAGCCTTCAAATGAAGGACAAAAACGGTTTTTTGACTTTAAAAGAAGTTAAAATTATTGAAAAAAATAATATGCACCCATACACAAATTCAATTTTAAATGACAATTCAATGTGAGCAATCTTTCCAAGGCGCAATGTTTAATAGTACGTCCAGAAATAATTGGAAACCTTTATTTCAGCTTAATTTTAGTAAGATTTCTACTAAAACTATTAGATTATTTGATCTTGATTTCTATGAGGTGATACTTGATTCAGCCTTCGGCCTCCTCAGCTATCATCTCATGGAAATCTCAAGCTCATATTATCTAATTGTTAAATTATAGAAACACTCGTGAAAGTTTGGGAGAACTCAAAAAAGCTGCAGAAACACTTGCATTTCTCGTTCTCCCAAACTTCCACTCGTGTTTCTATTAATAACTTGATAGAAACATGGTACATGTTTTCCGTTTCTTAATTAGAGACAACTTAATGAATGTACAGTACAAACATTTTTTTGGAATGCCATTTACCTTATAATGTCAACTGATTCATACATCTTCACCAATTTAGCTCTGACATTGGCAGCTTCTTCTAAATCATACTGGATATCACCTAAACTGTAAGAACATTATGTAAGAAACAAAAAATTTGAAAAATGCTTGCATAAACTCCAAATCTATGAAGTCTAATTAAATAAATATTTGTTGCCCTAAAATATCATCAACAATCAGTTTAATATTTATCATAAATTCTTACTTAATCGAATCAGCCATTTTGGTATAAACAGGTTGTAAAGATTCTGCCTCAGCCATACAGCTCTTCATTTTCTGTAAAAATATTGACCAGTACATAAAAAAGTCATGAGTACACAATATCAAGAAAAATGCATACAACTATATGCAGTAACTTGCATGGGAAAATATTCTGAAATTTATTACAGTAACTTATTTAATAACTGATTTATTGATGACCGACAAACGTATTAGCTTTTTCTCAGACGGCCATGGTGACATCATTTACCAAAGATGCCTTATAAAGACAACAAAATTCACATCAAAAACAATCAGCCATTTCTGAGTTGCCTTTTGTCTCTGTGTCAAAAATAGCCTTTGTGTAAAACCATTTAAAATAAATGAAAATGTTTTTCCTCTACAAGGTCATTGCAAATCAAACTCATTTTCATATGAAAGATTTTGCAAGAGGCCTGATGTTTGAAAAAAGATGCACAAGGTACCTTGGAAATGTCTTGTTCCACAGTTGTTGGTAAATAATTTAAATATTTTCCCACCATGTGGTCCAATAATTATGCAGACTGAGGCAACTCTACCTCCAACAATTACATGTAACAATATTTAAGATTCCATTGGCGATAAGCAGTAATTAACAGTTATGCACTGAAGTGGAGGTACAGTGTAAATATCCACCATTTTCACCGACACTGAGGTGAATAATTGTTTTAGTATATACCACACAAGCTGAATAACTAGCAGCCCAAAGAGTAACTTTATTTGTGACAATATGCCGACAAAAGTCATTTTGTTTTTCTTTGGCTGCTTGGAGGTGAATAGTACATGTACTTGGCTAATCACCTCTAAGCTAGCCAATTAGCGCACACAAAAAGTACTATTCACTTGTGTGATAATAATATACTAATTAAGATTATTTATTAACAGGTTAATGCACTCAGTGAGTGAATTATCGGGATTTACCTGCACGAGTTCACTAACAATGAATGAGAAATTTCAATACCGCACGAGGTGGTATTGAAAATTTCGAGTTCATTGTTGGTGAACGAGTGCAGGTAAACCCCGATAATTCACGAGCAATGAGTGCGTTAACATTTTCATTATTCAAATTGAATACACTGTAAACAAAAATCGTCAAACTCTGAGTCAGCCGAAGCCATGGTGTAATGACAGTGGTGTATTGAATTTACACCACGGCTATTACACCACGATAATGACGTCAAGGCGGTTGTTTCGTCATAACCCAGTGTCACGTGGCACAAATCAACCAATCAGAAAGTCGGAATTCGTACAGTTTATGAAATTTGAATAATAATAAATAATAAATAAGTTACAACCTCATACAGCTGCACAACTGCTGGCTTGGTTTTCTTCTCCTTTTCTTGTCTATCATATCTACATGTACATGAATACAATGTTATGACCCAAAACACTTGAGTCAATGCTACTCTCAAAAAAATTCATAAGAGCATAGAGCTGAATCTCTCTAGCCAAAATCATCAAAACAATAATCATCATCATTATTAATCAAATTGTGTTTCTGATTATGTAATCATTCTACATGTACTCATGTGCTTGTACTTAACTTCGTACCTTTCTAAACAATCCATACAGGCCTGACATGCACGAATCCCAGCTTCATCAGAATCATCTTTTGAACGACCTTTTGACTGCCTATGAAGACTGTGTGAGCCAGGCTGGTCCAGTTTTAGTAGCGTGACTGTAAAACAGGACAATTTGAATCAAAGTTTTTATTTTCCCCAGGGATAACCTGTTGGTATGTTAGTCAAGTCTATACAAAAGTGACAAGAGTGAGACCAGCTTTTCATATTATGCCAATGAGTTTTTCTCTGAGATGATGCATTTTAAAGACTTGCACACTACATGTACATACAAAACTTTTAAAAGCTCGTTATCAGGCAGTTGTTGGGAACATTTTAAGGGTGACTGTTTAGCCTTCTTACAATAAGTTTTGAATCATTAGTCGAGTATTATTTTGCATTTAACTTTGTGTATTATATTAAGTACAGTGATAAAATGTTGAGGAATATGAACATTACAACATACACAACTCTTACTTGAAAAAGAAACTGACACAAATGCAGAGCACTTTGCACACATGATTCCTCCACACAGTCTGCAGTGGTGCCTACGCCGAGTGACATTAAAAGGCTTTTTACAGATTGGACAAAACTTTACTTCACTATCTGCTATCCATGGAACCAGACTTCTCTCTAGAGCTGTAAAACATTTTGAGTCATTTCAGTGAAAACCCTTTAAAAATAATTATCATAACTGGTACCTACACTGTACATGACTTGTATTAAGATTGTTTAGAAGTGAAGAACATTCAACACTTCTTCTTCTAACAACTTTCTTCACTTCTTTTGCAAACAATCTCAGTAACAATCTCCTGATCATAACAATTAAAAATAAAATGGTCTTGCGGTACAATCATTTTATTTATTATTTTAATTTACTTGAGATAATATAGTTTTAAATTTTTCCATACTCACTTTTTCGCCCTGTTCTAGCAGGTAACGGAGATGAATCCAAAACATGAGCTCCTGATCTTAATAGCTAAAGAAATAAACCAATTACCAACAACAAGAAAATTGTTAACTAAGCAATAATTATTTTGGACAGCTTTAGCAGAAAACTTTTAATTTTTGATCAACTACTCTCTGCAGCCAGGGCAAAAATTACATATTATTAATAGCACATGTGGCCAAACTTCAGAATACCCCGCTTGCAACTAATTTGCATATGACTAAATTCTGGCTTCTTATTTCTGTTTTCCTCGTCCTCAAGCGTTGAGAGGATATGCAAATTAGTTGCGGTGTATTCTGAAGTTGCCCGCACATGTAATTATCACAGCAAAGTCTTATCCTAGTCAAATATTGTTTGAAATTGGTGGAAAAGTTCTCTAAATTTGAAGGCAAGATCCATAACAGTGACCCTGAACCAAGGAATGGAAATTACTAAATACTGTCTATTTTTTTTCATCAGAGGAAATACAGCCCCACCAAGTTTGTTTATGATTAAGGAGCGCACAATTGCAATTAATGTTGCTTATATTAGTTTGATCTTCCAGCTTAGAAGAGAGTCCACAACATTTTGACCACTCCACAATATTTAAAACTGTATCATTGTCGATAAGAGTACAGACCTTGCTAAACCATATTCGATTTGTTTTTTTACCGTGCAATATCAACGTCAAAGATAATTTTTTTCAGCGCACAAGCTGTAAAAGGCATTGTGTGATACATTGACGCAAGCAGCTCTGTCTGGACTCTTATCAACATTGGTAAATTAGCGAATCAGATTGCACTATTACAGGCCATCTGATAGGGTGTGGAAAAAAATTATGCAGAAATGTTTGGTATTATCATGCAGAAAAGAATGGATGAATGGGAAGGAAGCGGAAATAGGCGAATTATGCGGATCCGCACCACTGCATCCTGTCAGATGCCCTGCTCTTAGTAGCAACCACCATCATGATGGTAAAAAACTCATTGCTAGAGATACAATGTATTAGAGTCTAAAAATTACAGACACAAACTGGACAATTCACCTAACATTGGTACTGATGAATAAAATTAATTCTCAGAAGCTAACTGGTTACAAACTGGAGTTAGCTCAACTTACAAACTTTGGCGATACTGACTGCTCTACACGTACACTGTAAAATACACTTTTACCTTTTCCAGTCTTATCAGGATCTTATTGGTTTCTACAACAAATCTATCAATTTCTGCATCTCTCCTATCCCTGAATTCTCTAAATCTGTTCCTTGATGCGCCTGGTCATGTGAGGAAATATTCCGTCAGTCATATTACATCACATATACTACCATCAAATGGGGTCGCTCCAAAACACAGACCAGATTGTGCAGACCACGCAGACTGAGTATTGTTTTTCTTATTCTTGTTTTTGCATTTACTTTTGACTTGCATATGTTTTGGTTCTGGCCACAAATTAGTGTTCAATTGTATATCGGATTATTCATTATGCACAGGCCATGCCAGCTCGGTATGTGGCTACTAATATGTTATTGACTTTGCAACTGGGGAAACACCATTTAGTCCTAAACATACCGAAGTAAAGTTATTTTAAAATTTAGACATAAATTTCACTTGTAATGTAATGTCACACATGTACAGTATAACATGTTCATTTTCTTCTCTTGGTGTACAAAATGTATTAAAATTCCAAATGGCTGTTGAAGCATGATCATGATCATGCCAAAAATGCCAAGTGCATGGAAGATCACAGAAAACCAAATAGCATTTGAAATTCTCAGTGCAGTACAGCAGTCATGATGAGTTGATGTAATGGTTAATTTATCTAGCCTTTATGTGACAGTTGTGTTTTTATGGCGATTTAGACTACAAGTAGTGCCTCCGTCCCTTAGTGCGCGAGGTTTACTCAAAGTCTCGTTCAACTGACTAAAGGAAAGAGGGAATTTAACTTATAGTCTAAGCAAAATCGATTTATGGGACGATGTCGCTTAGAATCAATGTCCTTTGTTTTATGAATCAGGTAAGAGGGGAATGGAGACTACGGAAATAAAAAAAAACAACAACACACACAACAACAGCAACAAATTGGACAAAAGAAATAAAACCCCAAAAAACAAACCCGTCAAAAATTGACACAACTTGTGTCCAGAATGTATGGAAGTGTATTTTTATGCTTGATTTTAGTAAATTCAGGATCAGTAAAGGGAAATTCCCATACAAAGTCTACTAAACACATTTTCTATTGAATCAACAGTCACATGTTGAGTTTTTGCGGCCCATGGATAAACAACAAACATTAGCTAGGATATACTACACATTATTTTGTATTATTTTGTAACTATACAACCAAAAATGGTGGGTCAAGTATAAGAATAGAAAAAAAAGTCTTCAGTCTGCAGGTCTGCATGGTCTGCATTTTGGGATGACTGCATCATATGTCATAAATGTACAGAGGATACTACAGGGTACAGACCTCTGAGTGGATATGAATTTTATCTTAGAGTGTTCAACTCTATATCTCACAAGTGAGCTCAGTGAACAAGTGAGATATCGAGTTGAACAAGAGAAGATAAAATTCATATCCACAAGCGGGCATGTAATATTCTGTTTATTATAAA
>JAHPZR010004493.1:40000-60000 GCA_019787425.1 Platygyra sinensis
GCATTTTGCAACAGGCGACCGACGTCGTTGTTGTCAAGTTGTTTACAAAATTTTACACTGCAAGAGAATCGAATGACCGCTTATTAAACTTTCGATTGGATGAATTCAACAAATTCAAAGCTTGTCGCTGCTAAACACTGGACGTATCGAACTCTAAACGAATACATCAATGCCCCTGTTATGATTTTGCCGTTCGAAAAATATAAGCTGCTTAATTAATCAAGCCTATTTGACATGTACGTTGTTGTAAGAGAAGCCCCGGAGGGAATGACCGTCAAACTGTTCATGGGAATGATTAAATCAAATCCAAAACTACCTTTGAGGGCGAACATACGACGTGTTTGACTCTAAACGAATGAGTAAATACATACGTTGTGATTTCGCCAAGGGAAAAATAAAATCAAGTTCACCGCGCGGTCCATTTACCGTTGTGGTTTTCAGTTCCAAGTTCTTTGCCAAATTTTTTCACCGTCACAAACTCCAAAGACTGTCCAACTGTCGATGGGAAAAATTCAGCCAAATGTGGAGCTATTCCTTTTAGCAGAGCATTGAACGCCTTGAACTCCAATATCGAATGTGACGATTGCTTCGCTGTGAGTTTTGCCGATCCACAACGGGAGTTTTACAAATTGCACTCTCTACTGGGCTCAATAGGTGAGGTCATATGGCGTTCCATCTCCGCCAAAAATCAAAGTTGTAACGCAACATCCAACTTTACACATCGACATCGGAGTTTGTCATGTCAACATTAATATTCGCGTAAATCAACTTCGAACTTAACAACGCAATGTCGGTAAATACAAATCAACTTCCAACTTCAACAATCAACTCTTCATTTTAAGTCGCTAAAACCAAGTTTTCAGGTCAACTTTACATTTCGTGTTGTCGATACCAAGTTTGTAAATTTAGACTTCGTAGTGATATATATCGACTTCTGATATTTCATTAAAACGTCCAACAGTGTGAACCTATGATAAATCATCTGTAACGCAATGTCGGACTTTGCCAGGTCAAGTTCAACATTGTAACGTCATGTTCGTCTTTACATCCCAAAGTTGAAAGTTGAGCTTTCCGCGAGCCCAAATCCGCCAATAATTATGGGATAACAAAACTGACGTCATTTATTCTCGCAGCGTCACGCACGTTGTCGCGATGTTCGGTTGCAGTTGTCAGGGATTGTCACGTTTCTCAACATTTAGTTCCTTAATTTACATATTAAATGGCGAACCAGAACAACGACCAACTGAATCACTTACGAGATACGCTTCTCCAGGTAGCAAACTTGCTTACCTCTTTGCAGAACAGCCAGAATAACCACTCAGAAGGTAAACTCCGCTCAATATTTAGATCGAGTAAGCTACTGCATGCAGCTTGCATTCCTGTTTTACCTCAGTGTGGAGGGCCGTAGCCAGAAAAAATATCATTGAGGCAATGTCAATGAAAAATTATGACTGAGGTAATGTCCGTGGTTAAATTACCTTCCTGTGTATATTTAAGGTGTTTATGATGACTGTAAACAACAAAAGCGAAAGAACTGATAACTGAGGCAAGTGCATCGCTTTGCCTGTTTATACTATAAACTACGGCCCTGGAATGTAATTGTTAAGTATTTCACGTTTTCCTATACTTACATGTAATGTAAATGAAGAGCACAAGGATTACAGATTAGGAAGATCGATATCAGCTTCTGAGGCAATTCAGAAATTCAGCTCAAAAGTCCAGGGGAAGCGGGCAGGGGGCGTGGGTTGTGTGGTCATACGTTGAACAAATTGTAACAGCTATTAATTATCATAAACACCCTAAATATACACAGGATGGTAATTTAACCACGGACAGTGCCTTAGTCATAATTTTTCATTGACATTGCCTCAATGATATTTTTTCTGGCTACGGCCCTCCACACTGAGGTAAAACAGGAATGTAAGCTGCATGCAGTAGCTTACTCGATCTAAATATTCAGCGGAGTTTACCTTCTGAGTGGTTATTCTGGCTGTTCTGCAAAGAGGTAAGCAAGTTTGCTACCTGGAGAAGCGTATCTCGTAAGTGATTCAGTTGGTCGTTGTTCTGGTTCGCCATTTAATATGTAAATTAAGGAACTAAATGTTGAGAAACGTGACAATCCCTGACAACTGCAACCGAACATCGCGACAACGTGCGTGACGCTGCGAGAATAAATGACGTCAGTTTTGTTATCCCATAATTATTGGCGGATTTGGGCTCGCGGAAAGCTCAACTTTCAACTTTGGGATGTAAAGACGAACATGACGTTACAATGTTGAACTTGACCTGGCAAAGTCCGACATTGCGTTACAGATGATTTATCATAGGTTCACACTGTTGGACGTTTTAATGAAATATCAGAAGTCGATATATATCACTACGAAGTCTAAATTTACAAACTTGGTATCGACAACACGAAATGTAAAGTTGACCTGAAAACTTGGTTTTAGCGACTTAAAATGAAGAGTTGATTGTTGAAGTTGGAAGTTGATTTGTATTTACCGACATTGCGTTGTTAAGTTCGAAGTTGATTTACGCGAATATTAATGTTGACATGACAAACTCCGATGTCGATGTGTAAAGTTGGATGTTGCGTTACAACTTTGATTTTTGGCGGAGATGGAACGCCATATAAGACAGCCTCTTCATCACGATCCTTCAGCATTTTGTCGAGCAATTCTTGGTGGGAAATGTGCTCACGCTGGAATAAAACGAGATGGGTCCGGCCTGGTGGAAAATACCGTTCCATTCGACGCACGAAAATTTCGGAAATCCAAACCGGAATTTTTGGTCGAATGGAACGGGCCTTATAACTTTCCAGCCCCTCCCTTCAATCACATCTCTGGAAGCTGCTAAAATCTAGCAGACACGTGACCAGCCGTAACCAGGGTACTTTGTCGAAATAGAGAGAGGACCCTGGGAACGAGGTTGTAAATAAGACACGGATTAGTTGCATATTGAGTGACTTTGCTTCGGTTAAATTGTTTTGAAATGTTCTGGCTGTATATAGACAAAAGCCGATTGCAAGGCATCCCGCAGAGTTTTTACGGTAATTATCCGAAGAACTCTTTATCGTGGGATTGCAGTATATCCATATAGAATATGGTTAGTTACGACTTATACTTTATGTTAAAAATTGAAACCCCGACCGGAGGAATAAATTCTATGCCATTCCTCGTTTTCCAACGGGATCATTTGCGGTCCACATCGGGGATCATTTGCGATTTGGGATCATTTGCGGTCCAATTTGGGGATCATTTCCGGTCCGGGGATCATTTGCGGCGCTGTACAATATACTTGTGTCAAAAGATATAATAATAACACTTTTTTGCGGGAAGGAAAAACCTCAGTAACTCATGCTCCAGTCTATTAAAAAATTCTGCTTGTAATAAGTAACATAAACATGGCAGGGATGAAACCTTTTTAGCAAGCTATGAAGAAGTTTTTGAGAAACTTTTACACAACACGAGAAAATCTGTAGTGAATTAAAGATTTTGGAGCAACTTTTAAACAACTTTGAGAATCGTTTTAAATTAAAGCGTCTTGTGAAAAGCTCTTCTCTTTATGCTATAAAGAAATGCAAGTTAATGCGGATTACAAAAAATCACTCCCCCATTTTTGCTCCTCTACAATTGGGGGTAGCACCCTTGAAGTTACCGCTGAATATTCCGATCTTGGCTTGCTCGTTAACTACAAACTGTCTTGGAACTCTCACATAGACAAGATTCCCAGCATGGCCAACAAAGTGCCTGGTTTGATAAAGAGGAATTGCAGAGATTTAAGAGATGTTTCAGCGCTAAGAACGCTGTCTTGCGCTTAGGTTAGGTTGACAAAGCTGAAATATGGGTCTTTTGTGTTTTTGTAAGTTGTCATTAGATTGTAATAAATTTTAATAAGTAAATATCGGATTTGTCAGAAGGAAATAAATCCCAGAACTTTTCTGATTCCATTCTCCTGCAAAGGGGTAATTGGGGACGTCAGATAACACTTCACCAAGTCAGCTTGATGACCGAACTAATGACTGTGACTGACGCCTGGAGGCGGCTTGCTTCATACGAACGAAAACACACAAACAAACAACACCTTTATTTAATGCATTCTTTTTATTTCAGCTGCTCAAATTTTAGCAAAACTCAGATCACAGTTCAAACACAGCTGCTGAACAGCTTTCTATATTTCTTATCTCCGTCTTTCTCTACTGTTTAACAGCATAAAGCAAAAACATCTCGAATATCAAATAAAACTAGAATCAATTAAACCCTTAATTTCTGAAACTTGAAAACGGAAAAATAATAATTTCAGAACATCTGCCTGAAACCTGAAACAGATACTGAAACTTGCCAGCGCTGTTATCAGACATACAGAACATAAACATTGCAGCAGACCAATCCGCCATTGTCGGCTTCAGTGTGGGCCACCAAATCCTCACCATACCACAGTCGCAACTCTTGGCCCGAGCTCACCGGGTAAGGAAGAAAACGCGGCAGGATAATCTCGGGGGAAAACGAGTTGTATCCCGCTAACTGAGACCACTTTCCAGCACCCCCAGCAAACGTGAAAAACGGATTTGGCGGCATAAGAAGGGTATTGACTGATGTTGTGATGGCAAGACTGACGTGTTTTCCTACTGAAGGATGGTTACCGCAGCCCCAGAAGGACCAGTGGGAAATGTGTCCTGAGCAGGTCACGTAACCGCTTAGGTAGATCAATTTTACTGCGGCTATCTTGCCACCGTAAGGGACGTGGAAACTGCCATACTTGTTATCCCTTGCGCCGAAACACACAGGAAGGGTATTGGCTTTAACCCAGGGATCTGAATAGCCAAGAAAAGTGAAAATACATGAGTCAATAAATTAGTAACTGAAAACTACATTATCAGTAATTAGTGATAATTAATTGCGTCATTTTCAATCAGTCATGTACCGAGGCTTAGCTTTTCGTACTGAAACTGACCAAGTCTTTGTAGAAGTTGCATTGCCCTTTCCCTGTATTTTCTAGACAGTCAAAGTTTCCCCGCTGCAAAAAAACTTTGCCTCGACGAAATTAAACTCATTTTTTTAAAGAGAAAAAAGATTCTTACCCAATGCAGCAGCAAAAGGTACTATGAGTAGCATCATAGCCAGAAAAATTAGTTTTTGATCCATGACTTGTCGTGCGGTACGAGAATCTGAAAATAAATAATCATTGAAATGAGTTAAGAAGTGCATGAAAATGAAATTTGAAAGGTGGGATCCTTAGTTCACATATATGTAAATACGCGGTTAATAATTTTCTGTACGAGGATAAAAGGAGAATCTAGGTGGTGTTAAGCTTAATTGAGGGATCAAAATTTTACTTAAGATGAAAATATAACTCCGTTTAACAACTGATAGCTGAGATTGAAAATCTGCAAATTTCTGTGAAAGCTGAGAAATAATGATAGCTCAGTCGAAATCACCGAAATTTTTAACTGAGATTCAGTACAAACAGTTTAAAGCATCGAAATTCTGCCCTGTAAACATGGTTTGGTTTTCACAGCATTCTACATTTAGTTAAAGATTAGACCTGAGAAGTTTCTAAAGACAGGATAAAATACAAAATATGACATTTTTTCCTCTTTAAAATATCGAAAATTTCCATTAAAGTTTATCTCTGATTAACTGAGAGTATTACCCAACCTGCAGCTAAAGTACTTTGAAAGAGTTTAATTTCAATGCAACGTTCCCATTTTAGCGGCTAAGATACTTAACGTTAAATTAACAGTGACAATATGCGATAAAAAGGTTAAACGTAAGTCACAAGAGAATAATTACTTTGTTAGTTAAACAGCAAATTGGGTGAAGAAAGAAAAACAGCAAAATATGATACCGAATAAAAATAACTTGAATCAAGCTTTCAGCAATACCAAAAGACGATAATACTTACTCCTTCAATACTTACTCCTCTTTTAACAATGTGACGTTTTCTTCAGTGAAAGGGTTTTTCTTAGTTAATTGAGTGAAGTCAAACATTGCAAATTGCCAATTCTTTTAATTTTTTTTGTGATAATTTGTTGACGGTAAAGCGTAGTCCATTAGTGGTTTGGGGACAACATCTGAACAAATTAAAACCGACACCATTTTCCTACACATTGTGATATTAGCTTTCTTTCTACGTGCGGTTTTAAAAATGTTTACTTAGAAACGATGTGCACTTGTTCAAATTAAGCTTTATTTATAGACAATAACTTATACTGTCAGAAAGTCAATTTTGCTTGTGTAAATAAATCAGGCTAGGTTAAGAGTGTGCATGATTGCTTTTAACGATGGCTTCCAAGTTAAAACAGGCTGTGTTTGTAAACCTGACTCCGCACCATCTTTACATGTCGAACGAAAACAAAACTTGAATATATTGGTTAGAATTACGTTTGTATTAGGGAGACGTTTTCAGCTGTGAATGTCAGAATTCGAACTTCCCAAAGTTCATGGTGTCTAAATTCTGTCACAGCGAAACACGGTGAACTTCAAACAAAGAACGGATAACTTTGACTACCCACAATACCTCAAGGCATTGTTGCAAACGCTTTCTTACCTTTTTGCAATCTCGTTCCCAGAGCCTCGTTCCCTTTGACCAGCGGTCGGAAAACAAGAGCTCTGGGAGCAACCATTTTGAAATAACAATGGAAATAACCGAATTCTGCCCATCCGGTCTCACACAGTCTGCATCTACGGCGCATGCCTGAAATGGATGCTCCCAGAGCCTCTCGATTCCTGCCGCAGGCCAGAAGGATCGTGGGCTCTGGGGACGAGAATGACCTTTTTGGGTATATCGGTGAAAACATAGAGCATGCGCTATGCCTCCAGTTTTAGAAACACAGTACAACTTACCCTGCTAGTTAAGTGAATTAATTCTCGTTCCGATCTTAACTCTAGGTAAACAGTCACGATTGTCAACTTAGTACAAATAAAAGTTAAGTGGCTCTTTATCCTCGATTTATATAATAACCAAATCAATGCGCGCGCTCTGATTGGTCAATCAGCTGTGGGTTATTGTGCCGGTAAACCCACGGAAAAATCGCGCGTCTTCTGAATTATTATATAAAAGCAATAGACCACAAGTGGTCTATTGCTTAAATATTTTTTCCTTTCTAAAGGTAATACGGAAATGGCTTATTTTCAGACGTGGTATTTTGCCTTATTTACTGTTTATGCGAATGTCATTCACATTTACCAGTTTACCTTTGAACTTTTACACTTCTGGTTCCGGATGTGGTTGTGGGTTTCGGATTTGAACAAAAATATTGGCGGGTCGACGGATTTGAGGAAAAAAAGGCACGGATCGGCGGATTTGCATACCCCTTTTCACCTCTCCTCTTTTTGAGATCAGCGGAAAACAAATGAGAAAGTTTCTTTTATAATAGTAGACATGAAAAATTACTTGATTCTGATTTGCTAAAAACAATGCAGTTTAAGTGTAACCCAGGGTGCAAAAAGTGTAACACCAGAGCAAATTACACATCGTAATTCGGGATTATGATTAACTGAAAGTCTAACAATAGGAAATTTTCTAAGCTAGTGATTTCAGGTAAATTGGTGACGAAAATTTTGTGCAGAAACTTTGAAAAAAAAAAAATTCCCGAATGAGGAAAAATGGCATAAGAAGGATCTTCCGTCACTTTCTCCACGCGAATGTTTTCTGTTTATATCATTAATAAGTAATCATATAAGGTTTTCGCGTTCGGAATTAACTTGTAGTTGTGAGTCTTTTTTTCACAAAGCTGAAATTGCACTCGCAGAAGCGGATCGTGCAATTTCACCTTTTTGCAACACGGGGTTTGGTCACCCATCCAAGAAGGAACTCTGCATAACAGGGCTTAACTTTTTTTAGCAGACCGATCCGTTTTCCAAATTGAACGGCTCATAGCCACTTCGATTCTAGCCTTCGCTCGCTCTCCTTTTTTATTTTGTTATTCATTATGTACATATTTTATTCTTAGGTTTGGTATTTACGCACGACCCCACAAGCTGCACAGCTTTTTAACTTATCGTGCTTAAATAAAGGTTGTCTGTCTGTCTGTCTGTCCTTTACTGATTGTTCAGGGTTTTTTTATCTTCTTTCGTTATCTCGGACTCGCTCTACTTCACGCCACTATTCAATACTGTTTCGTCTTCTTTCTCTACCCCTGGCCCGCTCTCTATTTAGGCGTAGACAGACTCTACTCAAACAATGTTGAAAAGCTGTTCAAAAATATCCTCAAAAGTTGCCGAAAAAATGCTTAAAAAAGCAAAGGTTGCTTAATAAATCTTACTAGTTGCTTGCTTAAATTGGAGAGTAACAAGCCGGCTCTGTTTCTATTGGATGTTGTTCTTTACATAACCTTGCATTTTCAGGAGAAAGCGCCTTGCTGTCCGCCATTTTCAGATTTTGTTTCATTATATTGCACTATATACAAAATTATAACTTTGGCAGTGTTTACTGAAATAACATTAATTAAAGAGAGAAAAGAAATATAACAATAAATAGCAAAAATACGATGTGCTCAGTGACCAAGGTAGAATAGGCTTTCATGTTGGTCGACATTGACACATGCAAACGACATATCACATGTATCAACGACATATCAATTACATTAGAAACAACAGCCTTTTTCACGGTTAACTCTGCTATGTTACAATTAGATCTAGCATGTATGCGAGGCAATTTCAGGCAAATTGGTAGTTTTAGCCCGCAAGTGCCTCGAATCCACGTTACACGTTACACGTTACACATTACATCATCATCATAATAATAATAATAATAATAATAATAATAATAATAATAATAATAATAATAATAATAATAATAATAATAATAAGTATAGGAAATCGTATGAACGCGAGAGCATTTCGTGATATATGGGCACGAGTGATGTTTTTCATGTTCTCAAAATTGCACGAGCCTCGGGCGAGTGCAATTTGAGAACTTGAAAAACATCACGAGTGACCATATATCACGAAATGCACGAGCGATCATACGATTTTTTATTTATAATATTCTCAACAAAATTATTAAAAAAAATTCAAGAAAACGCGACCGTCACGCTTCTATGGACACGTAACTCTTAAGTGGCTTCCAAACTGCTCACATGTTTTATTTCAACCAATCAATTACAACCTGGTGACAGGTAAACCAAGCGTGAATTTTCAGGTGAACTTCAGAAACTTTTTGAACTCAACAAGTCTTTATATCAAGAGCATGAAAAATCAGTTAAGAGATGGCAAATTTGTAATTGTTCCGTAATGAGTTACCTCGAACAGACAGTTAATGCTGATCTGAACTTTTGGGTGAACCGCCTGTCCTTGAATGACGCTAAACGTGACTTGACAGTTGTGGAAATTGTTTACCGTAAAAGCATGATGGCTGCTTGCTTGCTAGATCTGTTCCGTACTGGTTGGAAGAAAATACCACACTGAAAATCCTAGGAAACTGTTTGATGTTGTTGTCTGTGGAGTTCTGTTGATGTGTGATAGCTGCCGATGCTTCCTTTCATTTCCTTCATTGTAGTCGTTCTGGTCGTTCGGCGACTTTTCATTTGCGTGGCCGATCACCTGAATAATAGACTGCCTCTAAACGTTTGCTGTCCTCAGTTGCTTTCCACTACATTGTCTGAGAAATAACTCCTGGACTGGAATCGCCGAGAGTTTTTGCTGTCCAAAGTATTTCTTCTTCTTTGCTTGTCAGTGCACTTGCCGCGTTCAACCTCTTCTCTTTTCCTTGCTGGCGAAGATGTTTTACTTTTCCCTCGAGCACGAAGTTGGACTGATAAAACTCCCGGTCCCGTGTAATTGAGCACATGCAGTCACGTTCTTTTAAACACCGGTCAAAGGCTACCAGTATGGACTTCATACTCTCCGGTTCGAACTCTAATCCACATTTGGTAAGTACTTCAGCAACGGGCATTTGTAACTTTTCATCGACATCTTCGTGCTCATAAGCTTACTCCTCCAGTTTAGGATTGAATTTTCTTTCATTTGCCCAGTTTTCTCAGACAGTCAACCCCATTTGTGTTAATTTAGTAGTACTTTTGTTTTTTTGCCTTTAGTTTCAGCTGGTCAACAACTATTTCGTCGGACGAAGTAGACCGGCTTTCAGCCATTTTGGTTTTTGCTTCAGTTAAATTTCCCGCTTCCCCTATAGTTTCCATAGCAACTTCCGTATTGCACTCTATAATCTATTTATGCACTCGTTATTGACCAATCAAATACTTGAAATTTTGTTGAGTATATAATAATAATAATAATAATAATAATAATAATAATAATAATAATAATCCCTGATAATAATAATAATGATAATAATAATAATTAACAATAATAATATTAAAGTAATCTTTATTAAAATCTTATAAAATCCTAAATAGAAAGCTTTGATAATAGTAATAATAATAATAATAATAATAATAATAATAATAATAATAATAATAATAATAATAATAATAATAATAAATGACAATTTCTCTAGCGCCCTATCCAAAAGCTCTAAGGCGCTTTACAATCAAGGTAAAAAAAAATCCTAGTACATGTTAATGCAAGTGCGACCAAATAATCGTGAAAAGGGCTATTGGACAAAACTACATACCGAATACCAAAAAAAGTTCAAAAGGATAAACGATATTTGAACAAGAAACGCGTTAAGCTAGTTGTACCATATTTGGTATATTAAAAGAGCAGTGTCACGAGGATTTTGCCGTTTTGGGTCAATTCTGCGCTAAAATCATTACTTTGATGCTTTAATCATAAACAAAATACTTCTGTAAAGCGGCTACGACGAAGATATCAAATGAATTTTATCAGAGAGGTCTAACCATAATAAATTTCTTGCGGATTTTTGGAACATGTAGCATTAAAACTCGACAAAAACGGCAATTTTTTCAAGTTTAATCCATTTCCATCCGTGGCGACGGGCGATAGAAAACTGTTTCAGTGCCTTCAAATAGTCGTCAATAAAAAAACTAGATCATTAGTTTTGAAATTCAATTGATGCGAAGACGCCTTCTAGCTTTTTACAAAGGTGCCAAGCACCGTGACCAATGCCCCTTTAACACAGGTTACTTATTCTGGAATTGGAGTCATATCCGGTTACTGATCAAAACGCGATTGAGTTTCTAGTGAGACTCTTGTGAATTTCCAAAGAAAACCCTGTTAATATATCAAATACTTATGCATGGGATTTCGAAATAGTGAAAATATGCCAATAATATGCTGGCTTTCAGAAAAGATGCTGTAAAGTTGCTCACTTTCCGAAAATTTTGCTCAGAATAGAAAAAGTTTCTCAAAAGTTGCCGAGCAGAATCTGTCTCTATCGTGATCTTCTTGATTGCTTCTTTGACAGCATTAATTAACTTTAATTTTTCAAAGTTGCTCCAAATCTCCGTGGGCTACTTTTACTAAACTCTCTTTTTTTCCACCAATTTGAAAATGTCGAAAATTCAGGTGGCAACGGAAACGTAAGAGAAGGGAGTTTTATCCGCATTTAAGACCAACTCTGGAGGAGTCTTATTCTCTGTAATCATCTTGTTAATGTCAGTGAGAAATGCAAGTTAACATTCTTCAAACATCCCCCTGGGAAATGGAGGACGAGAGGTTGTTCCAGCGCTACGAGTAAACTTGCAGCGCCTGTAAGTAGACTTATTCACGCAAGTCACTGTAGGCTCAAATCTTCTATACTGAGTCTTATTACTATCAACAAGCGCCATCACTGTTGCCTTGACGACACAGAAATTAACTGCTCCACCTCTGCTTCTAATGCCCGTAAGAAGAGAGATTAATTTACTGTCCAGGTCACAGAGTATTGGTAGCCACCCACGGGTGTCACCAGGGATAGCAGTGTCTGTGTTACCTTTTTTTCTTCTCCTCGCGTAGTCTCTTCTCATAAGCCTGCTTGAAAGTTGTTACAGTGCTTTCTTTCAACGCTGGAGTTCCTCCTTGAAATGAGTGATGGCGTTTGAATTACCATTCTCAATGGCTCTTTTTTGCGATCGTGGCACGTGTTTCAGCGGAGTAACAATATTATTGTATAATTTAAGGCTAGGCACAAAAAAAAAACTAAAATAAAACAAGGGCTTTAATTAAAAATAGGTTGGCATCGTTTCTCTTCTGCTTTACAGTTGCTTGAGTAATCACAGAACGCTTTATTTTCAAAATAAGGTGTATCGACGAACATGCGTGATAGACCCACTGTGATCTCTGCTCGCCATTTCAATCTGTGTTTGCTGTGTTACTCTCAATGTGGGTGTTCTGTTGCAGTTAATTGTATTGTGACAGCTAAAGGTAACACGTGGTATCTGTAAACTGAGACTGGAAACCAACAACAAACTAGCCTGCGTAGCTTGGCGGTTTAAGCAATTTGAACGCGAATACACAAAGCGGCGAGCCCGAGAGCCCGGAGGGAGGGGGGGATACTCCCAGAAAAATTGGGTGGGGGTGTGCGGCCCGCTTCCCAAAACCCTTACCCTATTATGGCCAAAATCTGCGATATTCCCTTCCCTATTTATGACCTAACCAAAAATTCGGAACTCTATTTTTTTTTATTGCCACACACTATAACATTTACAATACATATACATACATTAGTTACAATTCTAAAACAACTACTTACTCTACTTACAGTACCACATTAAAGTAAAATAAAATCACACAAAGAGTCATACAAGATATTTGATTTCAAGGCAAAGGATCCTACGTTTTACGCTTCCTATATACAGTTAATGCAGTAGATTTTGCGGGAGGTTATTTTTAAAGCGAGACCATTTCCGTACAAAGACGTTTGAGTCGTTATTGTGGAATGCAATCTGCTTTTCAATTTCAATCGAGTTCATAAGTACTTGTGTATACACCTGCAGCGTATGAAGCTTGTTCCCAAGCCTGCAGGAGTATATGTAATGTCTAGCTATAAGGAGTAGGTGATGAAAGAGAAGGTCTTTAACGTCGTCAATGAGACCGAAACAGAGAGACAAGGAGGGAGAGACGTTTTCTAAATCTTTGAAATTTTGAGAGATCCACTCGAACATGCTCTTCCAGAAGTTCTGAGTGTATTTGCAAGTCCAGAATAGATGAACGAGGGTTTCTTTTTGTTCCTCGCAAAAGGAACAGGAATCTGTTTGTTTATACCTCTTGTGTACAGAAAGTCATTTGTGGCTATTTTTCTGTAAAGGAATTTAAATTGGAACGCTCTAAGCTTTGACTCTCTTGTACACAGACATGATAGGCAGTAAGTATTTTTCCAGTTTACTATTATACTAAGATTACAATGCTTGTCTCTCTCTTCCAACCACTTTCCCTGACTTCTTGATAGTATAGAAGCTTTTTTGTATATTGGCATTCATAAATTTTCTTGGAAACTTTGGTGTGAGACAGAAGGGTATCAACTACATCCTTTGGAGTTGGGTCATGATAGGCTGTAGAGTGTACTTTCTTGTAATGTGCTACAGCAGATATCACTTTGTGATATTCGAGATAGTTGGTTTTGATGCTATATTTATCTATGAAGGCGTTATAGCTTAGAAAATTCTGGTCGTTATCTAACAGATATCTAATCTCCTTAATCCCCGCGCTCAACCATGATCTGTAGAAGAATGGACGATTTTCAATTCTAATGTGAGAGTTGTCCCATATATATGTGGAGGCAATATCGAGGTTATCGTCTTTGTAACTAAATTTTGTCCAGTACTGTATGATTTCTTTTAAGAAAGGGTCCTTGAGGTTGAGCAGTGTAGAATCTTGCTGTTTCAAATTGCTTCGGAACAATAGTTTTCCTCCGTACTTCCCTAAGTAATGGTCAAAAAAAAGTTTCCACTTCCCTTTATTTTCTTCGTTTAGATACCCTTGGATCCATTTCATTTTCAAAGATTCATTAAAGCTTTGAATATCTAACATCTTAAGTCCTCCTTTCGCGTAACTATTTATCATTGTCGTCCTTTTGATTTTATCGCCCTTACCGTCCCAAAGGAAATCGTACAATTTAAAGTTAATTGTTTTGAGTATGTCAGGAGGTGTTGGAAGAGATGACAATATGTAGACAATTTGTGATACGGCTAGAGCTTTTTATGATCGTAATTTTACCCAAGAGGGTCAATCTTCTAGCCGACCAATTATCTAAGATACTCCTTATTTTCTCAATTTTCTCAATAAAGTTTGAATTAACTGACTTATCTTCCAAAGTCGAAAACCACAGTCCCAAAGCGAAGACCTTCTCGTTTGCCCAAATTATTGGTTTACTTGAAGGAAAAGTAAGATTAGAACTTTTAGAGGCGCCAATCCAGAGGGCTTCAGTTTTTTCATAGTTGACCTTCAAACACGATATGGAAGCAAAAGCATCAAGTAAGTACAAAGACCTCAAAAAGGAAGACTTGGAGCCATCCAAAATCATAGTCGTGTCATCTGCATATTGGGATAACTTACACTCAGTATCAAAAATTTTTATTCCATGGACCTCATTATCTTTCCTTACTGTATTACCTAGTATTTCAGCGCATAAAATAAATAAATATGGGGACAGCGGGCAACCCTGTCTCACACCGCGACTTAAGTTGAAAAAGTCCGAAGACCATCCGTTGTTCAGAACACATGTACAGCTGCTGATATCGGTGTAAAATACTTTAAGCCAAGTAACCAGAGAGGTTCCAAAATTATAGTACTTCAGAGTTTTGTAATGGTCGGGTCATAAAAAGGGGTTCTGAGAAAAAAAAACTCGGAACCCTATTTATGACCCGACAATTACATCAAAATCCTGTTTCAGACCTGCGTTACAATTAGTTCCTTTGTCCATATCAATGTTAAATTACTGTAAACATAATTTGCGAAGGGCTTCAGTTGAATTTCGTTTCGATAATGATTAAAAAATGGCTTCTCGGCTTCGAAACATACCCATATCAAGGCTAGAGTACAAAAGCCATACCCTATTTATGACCAAAATGGCCCAAATCAGCTAAAATCGATACCCTATTTATGACCAAAACGGCTGAAAAACCATACCTTTTGGGGCCGCACATACCTATATAGCCCATATAAGGGAGTACCCCCCCCCTCCGGGGTCCGCGAGGAACCGCCTGCCTAGATGACCCGTATTTTTTATTGCCGCCCCTATTACATATTTTGACAACCCGTTGACAGGTTTTGTGAATCGTATCAACACAGTTAATCAAAGCGTAGAAACTTCCAGCCGACTTGGCTGGAAAAAGTTATTGTGACACTGTGCAGTCTATCAAAACAAAACTATCCGATGTGGTGTTTGCTCGATGGCGGCGAAGGAGGAATCGAGAGAAGTGTTAATGATAATTGTAGACTTTGTCGTTGTCTGCTCAAGAACTCATTCGATCGGAGAATTTAAACATTACCATGCAAAATCTTTTTCAAGGCATCTAAGCGTAAAGGATTTCAGAAATCGGAAATTGGTCTAGAAAGAGAAAGATCAGACATATCATCTGATCGTGTGTGCCATGCCTGTGCACGAAAAATAACACTTCATAACTTCACCTCTATTGCCAACGACCGTTTCGTCGCCGGATCGGAGTCCTCAAACAACAAAAGGACGAAAAACGTCAGACTACAATTCCATTGCTGTGAAGTTCAGCGATAAATTTTCAGAAATTGCTCTTTAACAGTTTAGTAACAACGATAACCATTCTTGTCTGGTGAGTGCAAACGGTGAAACACGGGAAAATCATGCTTTTGCGAAAGCCTGAGGGTAATTGCTTAGTTTATTGTTAGTGTTTGGCAATTAACAATTTCGCGATATTCGCGAAGAATTTCCAGGCTCGATAACGCTTTCGACAACGCGCTCTCGATCACTTTCTGTTTGCGTGCAGAAGATCTGCATTGTAATTAGTAATGTTCGATCATGTTCATTGGAGCTGTCCCTTTGGAGATTTTAATTGACGCATTAGCCTTCTGAGCCAATGGCAATGGCTTGGACTAACAAAAAATACCGGCCATCCGTGCAGGCGGTTTCTCAGTTGTCTCTCTCCCAGGCTCCTCACGGCTTTGGCGCTCCTTATCGCGGCTTTCCCGTTTTCCCAGCGCCCTCAAATTGTTTAAAAACCGCCAAGCTACGCAGGCTAACAACAAACAATACACAACAGTCTTCTCGTTACCTTTATTGGCGTCACAGCGCTGTGAGGACGCGCCACATTAATTGCCTTTGGTAAAATGACCTTGTTTCGTTGCGGTTTTACAAAGAAAAAAGAAAAAATGTAACGGAATGAGCACACTATTCTCGTTCAAACACAGTTGTTTTACAACTTCAGTTTTACATTTCTTATCTCCGATTTTTCTTTCCCTCTAACAACATGAAGCATGCAGTTATTAGAATACTAAATGCTACTAGAATTAATTGAACCCTTAATTGCAGCACCTTGAAAGAGAAACTGAATCCTTTCAGTCCGAAGAACTGCCTGATTCTTGTAACTAAAAAAACATGCAAGTATTTACTATATATAGAGGCCGTAAACATCACAGCAGACCCATCCTCCATTGTCGCTTTCAGTGAAGCCCACCAAATCCTCACCATACCACAGTCGCAACTCTTGGCGCCAGCTCACCGAGTAAGGAGAAAAACGTGGCAGGATAATTTCAGGGGAAAACGCGTCATATCCCGGTAGCAAGGAAGACGTTCCAGGATTACTTTGCAGGAACGGGCTTTGTGGCGTTACAATGGTATTGCTTGAAGTTGTTATCATCACAACAATTCTCTGTCTATTACTAAGACGGTTAGAACAGCCCCATAAAGTATAGTAAGACCATTGTCTGTTATCGCAGGTCACGTAACCGCTTAGGTGGACCAATTTTACACCAGCTATCATGCCATCGCGAGGGACGTTGAAACTGCCATACTTGTTATCCCTGGCACCAAAACATACAGGACGGGTGTTCAGTTTGACCCAGGAATCTAAAAATGTATAAGTGGATGAATTAGTAAATGAATCAGTGAATTGATGTACAAAATAAATTACATTAATAAAATTACTCGTGTCATTTTAATGTCACTCATGTTTCCGAACGCAAAGACTGACTCTTTGTAGAAGTCAGTGCAATTCTCTTTTCCTTTCTTTTCATTCTTCTACCTATCTCTGCCTCGAAAATAAAGTTATCTCGACTAAGTTAAACTAATACAGCTAAGAAACCCCAGATATTTACCCAATGCAGTAATGGACGGGATTATGACGAGCAAAATAGCAACCAAAATTAATCTCTGGTCCATGATGGGCAGTACAGTACGAGGGAATCTGCAAATAATATAATCATAGCAATGACATAAGAAATAGTTGGAACATGGATGAGTATGAACGCAAGATCAGTAGCAAAATGGAAAATAGAAACAAATGATCAGTGAGAATTTAGAATCAGTAAACAATCCTGAATTATTTCACAGTGCTATACATCTTTATCGTCTTTTATCGTCTACCCAAAAATGATCAAATACTATTTCTTCATAAAATGCGATACAAATTGTTGGTCAGACAAAATGAGAAAAAGATCTAACTCTACTAAAAACTAGCGAGGTTATCAATATTACTTTGAAAACGAAAAGAAAAACTTTTAGCAGCTAAATTAACTTTTCTTTTAACAGTTTTTGCTGAAATGTTGAATATAGAAGCTGCCTAAATTTGCAAAGTTTTAAGAAAATTTTAAGAATAAGGTTTAGATTTTGAAAAGAATATACTTTTGTACAGTATAACTACGTTTTTAACTAAACCGTATAAAATTCTTCTTTTCTCTAAATGGCAAATCTGGCCGAAAAGCAACAAAACAGCACTAGCCCAATGTTTGACGCCAGTAATCCAATAACATCTCTGTGAGAACTTGTGCCGTTGAAATATTCTTATTCTTATAACACAGAGTGTGTCACCTTAATAACTCCGATTTAGCTGCATTTTTAATAATTTGCAGTCACCAGGTGACCCAATGACCAAAACTCATAAATCATGCTTTAGTGATGAAACATTAGATTAGGAAGACTTTCTTCTTTGGAGAGTGCGTGCTCGAGGGGAATAATTCCACAACATACGCCCTTTGACGAAATACAATTTTTCGTCCTTTTTATCTGTCAACACACTTGAAGATCCTTAACGTTAGCAGAGAACAAATCGCGGGAAAGAACAATGCAAAGCTAAAAATGTTTATCAGAAAAAATTAGAGAGCGATCACCACAGAAAACTTGTAGCTTTTAAGCTACACTTTAAATTTGAGGTTAAATAAAGTCATGTTATGTTATGTCATGTTTAACATTAAAAAATAACTCTCCCAATTGGTACGATATCAATGCGGAACTTTCTTTAAGACTTGGAGCTATTTTCGCTTCTTTTCCAGCTGCTTTTTCTTTTACCAGGCAAACTAATGATAAAGACAGAGCTTTGTTTAATTTCTGTACTGCGGATCATGGAAATGCGGCACATTCATCTTCGTACTCGGTATTCAGTTCAATTCGACGACTCGCACAATTATTTCAATAAAATTTAAAAAGGGAGTTAAAAATATAACTTGCCTGTACTTACAATTGGTTCAAATTCTCTTCAGATGTCTCGCCCGTTTCGTTTTGCTAATCAGTCTTCTGAACGCAAGTTGTCCCTTGCATCGACTGAAAGTAAAACTCCGCTAGTAAAGTATTATATGATGTGCTTACATTTGGTACTTGCCTCATCTTGAATGACTTGTAGTCACGAGATGACCGGATGATGAAAATCACAATGATCAACATGAATCTACGTGTGATTAGACAACCGACCAAGGGTTTGTAGCTAGTCAAGTGCTTTCGTTAGAGAACGATAAACAGGAACAAAATAAGAGCTTTAGGGACAAAGGTCGTAATTCGTACTTAAGAGATGGACTATAATATGGAGAGTTGAAATGGGCGTCCTTCTGGTCGGTACGTGCTGAAAGGATTAATTGCACATCATACGCCCATTGGTAAAGTACTAGATCATAAGATTGAGTGTCGCATTCCTCGTGCTTTGCATCGGTTTACAACGTTGAAGCTAGCAAAGATCAAATCTTATTTCGACGCAGAAGAGCAATACAAGATTAGAAATATCTTTGAGACAACATGAAAGAACGATCATCAAGGAAAGCTAGTTGTGAGTAATAAAGAAAATTCTACCAATTGACGATAACAGAGCGGAACTTTGTTAGAGAAGAACCATTTACGTTTCTTCTTGTTGGTTATTTTTACTAGTACGTACAATATAAATATATATGTTTAAAAAAAATGCTAGTAAAGCGTTATGTGATGTGTTTACATCCCGTACTTGTCGCATTTTGAATGACTTGTAGTCACGAGATGACCGGATGATGAAAATCGAAGCGATCAACATGAACAAAATAACTATAA
Organism: Platygyra sinensis; assembly: GCA_019787425.1. Lineage (NCBI taxonomy): Eukaryota > Metazoa > Cnidaria > Anthozoa > Scleractinia > Merulinidae > Platygyra > Platygyra sinensis. The sequence continues at coordinate 59,321 of JAHPZR010004493.1, forward strand.
GCGTACGAGCTGTAGGGATGCTGCAGCCTTCCCCAAGCTACGTAAATTATGTCAATTTTCCATCAGAACGCTCATGATTCGGGCAATGACACTGGAGAGAAAACACTGCAACATAATAATTTCCCTATCTCTTAAACAAAGTTTTTAGTTGGATTTTTTCATGAATCTCTTTGTAATAAAGGCCTGACGAGGAGTTTGAAGCACGTCAAGTGCTTTCTTCAGTAGTATCGTGATCAACATGAACAAAATAAAAGCATCACAGAGGATGTAAATCATACTTTAGGGCTGGACTATTATATGGAGCCTCCATGTAATACCTGTTTTTGACCGGCACGAGCTCAAAAGGGTTAATTGAGTACCAGTTTATCATTGTTTAGTGTTGCATTACTCGTGCTTTATTTAACAAATAAAGAAGCCTAAGCCGTGTATTACACTGTGATAAAACACGACAGGCATTTGAGAACACGAGGGAAATGTTGAAAACGTGAGCCGCAGGCGAGCGCTTTCTACATTTCTGGAGTGTTTTATCACTGTGTAATACACGGCTTAGGCTTCTTCATTTGCTTTATGATTTTAGATTTTACGCGCGCAAAACAATAAAACACGCTTTTTCTATGTTTTATTTAAGCAACAGAAAACGTTTTCCGTGTTTGCATAGCCTGATATAAACACGAGAGGGG